>JAVJIF010024464.1:0-41684 GCA_038442645.1 Agave tequilana | reverse complement strand
CCAACTACAAAGCTCCAAGTATGGTGGTCTTTTCCACCAAAATTCCTTGATAGCAATGCATCCAAAGTTTGTCCATCATGTCCTTGCATCGGCTACCAAGGCACCAATCCTCTCACGTTTTGTGACGAGCCCTCACCTACATCAAAATCAAAAGGTGGGGGTTTTGGTACCCATGTTTTCTTGGGTCCTTTGGGGTTAGCATTGTTGTAAGGAACCCAAATCTATTATACTTAGCAAAATATAAGTATGGTTTCTTATCAAAACAATATTTTGCTAGATGGCCTTTGCGGCCGCAATGTGTACAAATGTACAACCTTAGCATGATGCTTATGAGTGTGATTGTGATCGTGATGTGCACCATAAGCATGAGCATGATGAGTATGATGATGTGCATGAGCATGAGGAACTTGTTTCTTTTGAAACAAAGATTCCAACTTGGAATGATTGAATGCACATGTGCTCAAATTAGAGCTCAAATTATCAATTTTATTTTTCAAATTTTTAATCTCATTAGTTGTGGCATGTAAAGCATGGTGAGATAAAGAATCATTTTTCTTTTTCTTTTGAAAAACATTATCCTTTCTTTTTTCAACAAATTTTCTTTTTAAAGATTTATTTTCTTGTAAAATACTTTCTTTTTGTTGTTCCACCATAGCAATCTTTTCTTTCAAAGTATTGTTTCCTTCACACAAAATACTCAATTTAGAAAATAAGGAAACATTCTCATTTTTCAAATCTTCTTTTTCTTTTTCTAAGCATGCGACTTTATTTCTAAGTGAATCATTTTCATTAAGCATGCAATCAAATTCCTTTTTCAAAATCTTGTTATCTTTTTCTAAACATGCAATGTTATCTCTACATGAATCATGATCTACATGCATGCTAGCAATATCCTTTTTCAATTTTTAATTTCTTTCTTTTTCATGTCAATTTTTCAAGCAATAATTGGCAAAATGTATTAAGCTCATCATATGACATAACATTATCATCCTCGGATTCGGAAGTTACCTCAAGGGGGTCATCCCTTGGACCATGTAGCACTTGTTGGAGGTGTCGCTTCCAACATCCGAATCGCTCCCCGCATAGTATTGTTCATTTTCGCCAAGGGAGATGAGGGTGTTCCATACTACAAAAGCCATATCAATATTAGCAACCCTACATAAATAATCATCATTTAGGGTGCTCTTTAAAGCATGTAGGGCTTTTGTATTAGCCTCAAGATTCTTACCATCTATACAATAAGCATTATTAGTAGTGGCAAGATATACATTATAACCTAGGGCTTTTAGGAATAATGACATCTTAACTTTCCAAATGTGGATGTTAAGAATATCAAAGGTGGGTGGTGACATAAAGTCCATGGTGAGGTGTGTGTGTACAATAAATATTGTGATTAGCCCAAATGTAGGATCTTTAACTCTTAGGTTGTTAGACCCTTATCAAGAGCACTAGCTCTGATACCATTGTAAGATCACCTAGAGGGGGGGTGAATAGGTGATGGCTAATCTAATGGTCACTTGTGAACAAATAATGCGGAATTAAAACTAAGTTGACCAAATTAAAATTTCTTTAATTAAACACTTATGTATAACTCAAGAGTGTTGCCGAATTCCCCTTGCGAGGCTCTGGACAAGCTCCTCTAGATTCCCTTTGATGGGTTGAGGTGCCGCGTTGGCTCTCTTGGTTGAATACTAGTGTTAACAAGCAATCCCAAGCAAGTATAGCAATTTAAGCACAAGGGTATATCAAGCATGTAAAGTAAAGACAATGAAAGTAATGCAAGATATAAAAGAGACAAAGAGAGAAAGAGAGAAGAGTAAGCAATCGCAAACACAAAGGGTTTGTTTCGAGGTTCGAGCACACTTGCTCTACATCCCCCTTCGACACACGAAGGGTTTCCACTATGCAAGATCCAATGGATCTCTCCTCGGTGCCGTACACCTACAAACCCTCGGACTCCCAAGTCCCGTACACACGCAAGCCCCCTAAGCTTGCCGAGGCCGCACCTCGAACCACCAAGAGTTCACAACCGAACTCCAACCACAACAAGCACACTTGCCCGTCTCCTCAAAGTAACAAGAAAAAATCTCTTGATGATCACAACACTTGATCACCTAAAGAGCACTCTCACTACAAACACCTATAGGAATATCTAGCAATGGATAGCTCAAGTGTGGTGTGAGAAAAGCAAGGAAAGACTATGGTGAAAAACTCAAAGAATCACTTAACACTCTCTTGAAAAAACTCTTCCTTTTGATTGGAAGTATTTGCACTAAAATCTTGTAGAGAAACTCTTCTAAAAGTATCAGAAAAACTGCTCAAGAAGTCTCAAAATCTTAACCTCAAAACAATTGACAAAACCCCCTTTTATAGGCTGCCAGAAAATAGAGCCGTTGGGGCTGTGTCAGTGCTGTCGGTCGACCGCCGGTCGACCGGCCAACGGTCATTTTTCTGACCGTTGCAGCCACCGGTCGACCGGCTCGGTCGACCGATACCTGAATGAACTGTCGTCGACCTATCGGTCGACTGGACATTTCCAGAGAGCAAACTCTCTTGGTCGGTCGACCGACCCGGTCGACCGGCCACTGTGCTGACAACGTGCACAGGGCTGTGCACATCGGTCGACCGTTCGGTCGACCGACATGGCCTGTCAGCCAGTCTCCAGGTCTGAAAACAGGATTTAAAAATCTTTTATAAAATCCTAAAAATACATAGAAATTCTACAAAAATAGTTTTACCAATATACTTGAAAGAACAAACATGCTTGCACAAAATCAAGACATGTTATAGATGTTTTGGTCTATTTTTGTAACTTGGAAATATTAGCTTAATAACCAAAATGTATTTTTCCAAAACATGTTTTTCCAAACTTGTTTTTCTAAATCTTCATCAAATACAAAAACAAGATATTTGAGTTCATTTAAAGCATAGTGTGTATGGATATGATCCACTACACAATCAATAAGAAATATATGTTTTTGATATAAAGCTCTAATCAAGATTTTGGTTTAAAGATATGAACTATGAAATACCAAAATCCAAGATAAATATTTTGTCTCAAAGAAAATCTTTAAAAAAAAATTCTTTTCTAAAAAGAAATCTTTTATGAAATCAATTAAATCAAGAGTTCTATCAAGAGTGTGTGTGTGTGATATAACTTGAGCAATCCACCAACTATCTATCCTTTACATTTTACTAAAACAAAATACAAATTCTATACCTAGACCCAAGTCTTCAACTTCTTGAAGTCTTCCCTTGAAGGCTTCTGATCTTCTTGACTTGGTCCAAGCTTGATCCAAAAACTCCTTGGATCACCACATGCAAGCTCCAAATCTTATTCTTTTATCCTTTGTTGAGCTATGCACCTACTAAGATCTTGATCATGAATCTGTCACTAATTAAACACAAGATCATTAGTAACTATAACTACATGAGTTGATCATCATCAAAACTAGGGTGAAGGGCCTTTGGGCCAACAGAACTCGCCCTCTCTCAATGCTCCCCAGCCTTAGGCAAGGCTAAAGCACAGTGCAGTGCTAAAGTCCAAGCCTGCAAGGCTAAAACGCTGCCTCACAATGCTAAGAAAGCTTCTGGCAAAGCTAGTGTCCTCAGTGGCACTACTTCTGGCGAAGTTAAATCCCTTTACAAGGCTAAAATAGCTTCCAGCAAAGCTAAGACTTTTTATAAAGCCAAAATAGCTTCATATGAAACTAAAAAATAAGCTTCTGGCAAAGTTAGTGCCCTTGGCGGCACTAAATTAGCTTCTGGAGAAGCTACTGCCTCTGGCGGCGCTAAGATCAAAGCCTTGTACAAGACTCCAGTTTCATGTGAAGTTAACGCCCTTGGCAGCAATACTAGAATAGCTTCATGCGAAGCTAAGACTTCAGCCCACAAAGCCAAGATAGTTTCATGCGAAGCTAAAATAGCTTCTAGCAAAGCTAAGGCTTTTTGCCAAGTACAAGCAGCTTCTGGAGAAGCTAAAATCGCCTCTGACGAAGCTATTAAAGCTTTGTCAAAAGCTAAGGCAACAGTCTTTTCGAAGGCTAAAAAGCAAAAATTTGCTAAAGAGGCTAAGCCAAAAGCCTCTCAAGGAGTTATCCTTCAAACTCTCCGGCCATCAGTGCAAGACCGGTTGGGTCTCATTCGTTTAGACTCCGATATGAACGAATCCAACAATCCCGACTTGAGGGATTACTTGAGCAACAAGTGAAAACTTCGCTCAAAGAAACCAATTAACATCTCTCCGTCTCAGTGTGAACAAGCAGGATGCCAATTCGTGATAGTGCACTCTGTCCACTGCTGCTTAGGATCAATCAGTTATCTCCATGATCGACAGTCGATTTTCGACCGATTGTCTGTCAAGACATCTAAGAGGTCCCAACCTCTAAGGAAGAAGTCTTCAAAGATCTCTGATGATCTTCCCGCAGCCTCTGTCTATATGGCAAGCCGTGGGGATGATCCATGCTGATCTCAAAGACAGATACAGGGGGTTGTTTCTCACCCTCCTCCATCACTAGATTCTGACCATAGCCCTAACTTACGTCAAATCTTGGTCGAACGCGAAGTATTTTTTGAGGTACCAAGTCCAGTGTATCCGTACCCTATTCTGATCAACCTTCTATGTCAAGAGGTGCTACATCGCCCAAAACAATGAGACATATGTTCTAATGGTCAGGCGATGAACCAGAATGCAGCGATTATGCTTCTTTTGGTACCATCAGCTCTGTCCAAACGGTCAACATGGCCAATGATGATAATTGTGATCTCCGGCGATGCATGGACCATGACGGCTAAGTAGCACACCCTCGATAATATTCAACGCTTGTTGGGAGAAATTCTCTCCCAACAAAATGATGATGGCAATATTAATGACGACAACTGCAGCCATCACAATACTAAGCAACCACCTCCACTTCCGTCATCTTCAGTCGATGCCGATGTCATCAAAGGCATTCAAGCCCAGCAAACATCCCTTGCCCAATGGGATTAACTGAAGAAAGTAAAGATTGTTCATCCTTACCCACTGGATTGGGATTCTGTTCCTATCCACCGAAATTCAAGTCATTGACGCTACACTCATATGACAGTAAGACTTCGCCGAATCAGCACATCTATTACTTCTAGTCTTAAACTAGTAATGTGATAGATAATGATGCATCATAACCAAGCTGTTTATTGGCACTCTCAAGAGGGTAGCCTTTGACTGGTTCAGGAGTCTCCCCACGAACTCCATCAAAACCTGGCTTGACCTGAAAACCCAGTTTCTCTCCCGATTTATGAGGATGATATCAAGGTAATCATGGAAAAACTACTCTCTACTATCCAAAAGAAGGAATATCGCGGTAATCATGGACAAACTCCTCTCTATTGTCCAAAAGAAGGAGAGTCCGTAAGGGACTATATAGAGAGGTTTTGCAACCTTTCTTTACTATGCCCTCCAGGCATGTCATTGCCTACGTTGATTTAAACATGCATGCACAACTTCCTCGATAAAGTCAAGTTCGCATGGGAGTCGATAAAGCTCACATATGGAAGGAGCTTGTAGAACAAGCTAAAATAGCTGAGCAATCACCTCCGAAAATAGGCGGGATTCAATAACAAAGAGATCAATCTTCCGATATCGATACTTTAATAGTGGAAGTATCCGGAGAAACCCAATCAAAGAAGGGTAACTCCAATAAAACTCCAGAGTATCAGAGACAGTACTCTTCAGAGATAAGTATGTAGTGACAATCTTTCACTTGCTTAAAAAAAGGCAACAAGCTGAAGTTGCAAGAAGCTAGACGCCTAGACGAAGACAAACAAATGATCTCAACTATTGTCTCTTTCACAGGATGATTCATCATCCTACCAGCAGGTACAATATCCTTAAGAACAAAATCCAAGTGCTAATTGAGGTGGGTGTTTTGACTCTGAAGTCAGAACAAAAGAGGACCAATACCTGGAAGGGAAAATGGAAGTAATCCATTTTGCTTCCAAAATTAAAAAGCCAAGGGTCTTATTTCATTAACGGCTAAAGCAATGGGACTTAAGCTAGTAAAAAGATAACATCAAGTCTTGCAAAGTATCTCGCAGCAGATGACACTACACTAGCAACTCCTCTCAATAGGTCTAAAGAGGAGACAACCGTCTCAGCCGTTAGTAGACACTCAATCTGGAAGACAGTACTTAAGACAATACAACCAGACACCGGATGAGACACAATAACCAGTGACATCGGGAAATACACAGGGGTTTGGAGTATTTAACTCCACCAACCAAATGGGAAGAACCATTTGTAGTAGAGGCAGCCTACTCAAATGGATCATACCGCCTTGTTAATCAAAATAAAGCTATGCTCATGATGCCAATCAAATGACATGCTATCCATGATTCAGTTAACATTATACCTCTTATCATCAAGTCAAAATATTTTGACTACTTCATTCCTTCATGGAATCTTCTCTCTTCCCAAATGATTCTGGGTGTAATCCCACCATCTCAAGTGGAGACAATGATATTCAACTATCATGTTAATGATTACCTCTGATAGTTCATTCTCACTCTCGATAAAATTTCCCACAGAGTTTGTACTCACTTTTTTAATCCCCAATGGGATTTTAGAAGTCATCTGTGGAGTGAAATCCAAAAAGTACATAGCAATCCAATACCTCCGATGACTAAGGATAAAGGAAAAATTTATCTTTTAAGCCCAATGAAAAATTTCTTGATAACTCATCATGCTGAGGGGAATAGCATAGCTAGCCCAACTCAAACAATAGTTGGTAAAGATAAATCAAATCCATTGATACCTGAGGATTTGCTAAAAATTCTAAGGGACATGATCCTGCCTTCCCTCTAAAATCCTTTACCATTCCCTTTCATGGAATAGTAGGATCATAAAAAGTTGTATTCATTTCCCAATAAAATGCGTTGCAGGTCAAGCCTGTTACGTTAACATTTACCCTGACAACTCTCTTTCAAAACATTAGAGGAATGCTCTTTGCTCCTATTAGATTCCTCGAGAAGCGCTAAACTCTTCGTGAGATTCTATTTGACACTGTCCCTAGCGGGCATTCTTGCAAGCCAACGTGGACTATCATATTACTCCCAGCAAATTTCGTCGCTATTCTTAAGGGTTCCTAATCTATCATGTCCATATTACCTCTGAATAAACATGATCCCTATATTTGTGGAACTTAGTTAGTTATGTCCATTTCGTCTCTGAATAGACGAGTCAGCTCAAGCTGTTACGCCCACATGGCCTCTGAACAACGAGTCCTCTTATGGTAATTGTCATGTCCAGTTCGTCACCTCTGAAGAGACGAGTCCATAACCCAGTTCTCTTTCCACATTCTAGGCCAAGAGTTCTAGATGTCAAGTTAATACCATGACCTCTGAATAGCAGATTGCTAGCCTTGTGTTGCTTAGTTGGTCATGTCCAAATTACCTCTGAACCAACGGGTGCTCAGAGCCAATTTACCCTTGCTGTCCTTCATGGATTAGCTGTCAAGTTAACACTATGACCTCTGAATAGCGGATTGCCAGCCTAGTGTCGCTTAGTTGGTCATGCCCAAATTATCTTTGAACCAACGGTTGCGCAGATCCAATTCACCTTTGTAGTCCTTTACGGATTAGCTGTCAAGTTAAAACTATGACCTCTAAAAAGTAGATTGCGAGCTTGGTGTCGCTTAGTTGTTTTGATCAAATTACCTCTGAACTAATGGGTGTCCAGATCTAATTCATCCTTGCAGCCCTGATCACACACGTGCATTACATGTTTTCATATCATATGTGTCACATTTTTGCATTTATATTTAAATAAAACTCTGCTATTAATGTATTTTCATGTTCAGTGGCGTGCAAGATAATTAAGGAAGAAAAGAGAGAGATTGATAGATTTATCCAATTTAAATTCAAAAGTTCAAATCAAAGGGGATCGATTCAAATCCAAAGGTTATAAAACTAATCTTATCTGAAAACTGAATATATCAGACAAGATAATATCATCTCATTTCAAGGGAAAAACAGATTGTTTGAAGATCCCATCTATTTCGCTGAAGATAAATAAATATCATATCAATTCTAGATGAAAAATTAAAAATTCAAGAGGATAAATGGATAGGGAGAAGATCAACAGATGAGATGAAGCAATTTCGAATCAAAATCAATATAGTTTAGAATTTTAATCATAACTTTCATTACCAAAACTCAAATCTAATAATTTAAGATGCTTCAGGAAGAAGACTTGAAGGGTTACAATTCTTCTGTTGATCACTCTTTTGAATTCTATCATTTGATAAGTGATATTTAGCAATTAACACGCCAACAAGCTGAAGATCAGAATTAAATTTCTGGATAAATTAAATTAAGTTTGGAGATAAGGGGAGGATTCAAATTTAGAAATAGCCAGCTTCTCCTTTCTCCCTACACTCTCCCTTATCCCTAATTTTTTTTTATAAATACCTGTGTTCATTAAGAGAGAGGAAGACCAGAGAGCTGAAAAACAAAAAAAAAATGAGAGTTTTGAGTGTTGTAATGCGAGATTGGAGGAGATCGAGGGTTTTGTAATCAAAGATTATTGAATAAAATTTAGAATTCTTCTTCAGGATTGTGCATCATCTTCAGCCTAAGTCTCCTTTAATTTTTCTTTATTTGTTTTATGCAATTCTTTTCTTTTTTTATGTTTGATTCTATGAATTCATCCCTAATCTTGTGCATATTCTTTTTTCTTTTCTTTTATTAGTTTTTTTCTATTTTTCAGCATCATTTGGAGGAGAGAAACATCAAGACGATAACAAGAAACAAGTTCATCATTTCATCTTCCTCTTCCCTTCGTACCAATCTCTTAATTTCTTTTTATTCACTTTAATTATTCAAATTTTCGTAAAAAGGTTTTCATTTCTTTCTTCTTTTGCTTTCTTCATATTTGTAATTTTCTTTTACTTTATTCATACTTTTATTTTGCTTTTGCTTTCTTCTACAAGATCTTTATTTCTTTTTAAAACAAAATTTCAACCTTCATCCAAGGGATTTCTTAACTAGAGCAAGATAAAAGTTAGATTTTAATAACTAGATTTTCAAGAACAAGTCTCTGTGGATTCGATCTTATACTTGCCACTACACACTTTTCTAAAAAGGTTCTAGCGAGTTTAGATTTCATAACTTGTATGAGATTCAACAACGATGGAGTTTTTCATGAACTTCGAGTGGGCTAGCTGTCATGTTAACGCTTTGACCTCTGAACAACGGATTAAGAATTTAGTGCATCTTAGTCTATCATGTTAATGATTACCTCTGAATAGACAGGTCCCTATACCAAGTTCACATATTCTAACTCTTGCTCTATTATGTCCATATCACCTCTGAGCAGACGACCCCTAATAACCTTCCCTAATTTAGCCCTATCATGTCCATATTAGATCTGAATAGGTTCAATTAGGTTTATCCTTATTAAGTGCTATTTGTTGGCCCAAAGGCCCATCACTATAGTTTTGATGATGATTAACTCATGTAGTTATAGTACTAATGATCTTGTGTTGATTTAGTCTCAGATATTTGATCAAGATCTTAGTAGGTGTTTAACTTAAACAAAGGATTCATATTCAAGTTTTAGAGATAGCACGTGTTGATTCAAGAGCTCACACATCAAGATCACATCAAGTACTCAAGAGGAGTCTAGCTCTTTGGATCAAGGTTTGGACCAAGTCAAGAAGGAGAAGAAGATTTTCAAGAGAAGATTTTTAGAAGACATGTATCGGGTTTTGTAAGTGCCAAGATTTATTTTTAGATAAAATGTAAAGGATAGATTAGTTGGTGGATTGCTCAAGTACATTTACACACACGTACAAAATTTATATGCGTTTTAGAAAATACTGTTTTGATTTTTAAGCTTCAAAGTATACATATGTTTTATCAAAACTATTTTAGAGCTTATTGCCAAAAATATAGATACTTCATCAAATATGTGTAGTGGATCATATCCATATACACTAAGCTTCAAAAGTGTTTAAAATATCTTATTTTTGTAATTGGAGAAGTTTTGAAAAAATCATTTTTTAATTTGGAGATTGTTTTTGAAAAATACGTTTTTTGTTTAAGGCCAAAATTTCTATATCACAAAAATAGTTCAAAATATTTGTAATATGTTTTGATTTTTAATCAAACATGTTTGTATATCAAAGTATATCAATGAACTTATTTTTATAGAATTTATGAGAATTTCTGGGATTTTATTGAAAGTAAGAAGACCAAGTTTTAATCCCTTTACATGGCTGTCCAGGTCTTCTGGAGGTCGACCGGGCCGGTCGGTCGACTGAGCCAGAAGTCGGTCGATCGGGCGGTTGACTGATGTGCACAAACGTGCACAGTCAAGGGCCGGTTGACCGAATGGTCGATCGTCAGAGAGCTCTGCTCTCTGTAAATGGTCTCGGTCGACCGGGCGGTCGACCGATAGGTCAATGCCCTGTAACGGTTGACCGTCCGGGCGACCGCTTTTCCCTACGGTCGAAAACCTGACCATTGGCGGACGACCGACAGCAGCGTCAGCTGCTGATTTGGACCCCAACGGCTAGATTTTGGAGGCCTATAAATTGGGGTTCCCTTGGACTGTTTTCTACAAGATTTTTGAAGAGTTTTCAAGCTAGTTTTTCTTATCTCTCTAAGAGATTTTCTCCACTTGTTTAAGAGCTAATTCTTTCATATCAAAAGGAAAGTTTATCAAGAGTGTTTTCAAAAGAGATTTCTTGAGTTTTTACCACAAATCCATCCTAGTTTTTCTCACACATACTTGAGCTATCCATTGCTATATCCATCCTATAGAAAAGTTATTATGAGAGTATTTTTAGGTGATCAAAGTATTTGGATCACCAAGTGTTTCATCTTGTATTTGAGGAGGTGAACTTGCGGTTTCGTGTTGTTTCGAGTTCTTGTGGGAGCTCGGTGTAGTGGTGGGACCTCGGCAAGTTATTATACTTGCGTGTGTTGTTCTTGCGGGAACAAGTGAGGGGACTAGTGAGTCCAAGAGTTCTAGTGTGAACTCCTTGTAGATGTTGCAGTACCGAGTGATCCGGTGGGATCGATTCTAGTAGATTTCCTTCATAGTGTTGAAGGCGGGGACGTAGAGTAAGGGTGTTCGAATCTCAAAACAAATCTCCTGTGTTTGCGATTGATCTCTCTCTATCTCTCACTTGTGTTTATATCTTGCATGCTAACATTGCTTATCTCTTTATATGCTTGATATATCTTGTACTTAAACTGATATATGCTTGGGATTGTTTGCTCACACTTGTCTTCAACCAAGAAATCCATAGCGGCACCTCAACTCTTATCTAGAGGAATCTTGAGGAGATAGTTCAGAGCCCTTCACCGGGAATTCGGCTACACTCTCGTATTATATCTTGTGTGTTTAGCTTAATAGTTTTAATTTACATAAATAGTTTTTAATTCCGCATTATTCATAATTAGATTAGCTGGTCACCTATTCATCCCCCTCTAGGTGAACTTCAATTGGTATCAGAGCTTGGTGCTCTTGATTTGGGTCTAACAACCTAAAATTAAAGATCCTCATTTAGCTAATCACAATATTTATACACACACATATAGATTTCATGAAACCTCCCATGTTTGACATTCTTAACATCCGAGCTTGAAAGTTAAGATGTCCTTGTACCTCAAAGCCCTAGGTATTCATGTTTATCTTGCCACCATTAAAGATGCATATTGTTTAAGTGGAAAAAAAACCTTGAGGCTAATGCAAAAGCCCTTCATGCTTTAAGATCCACCCTATATGATGATTATTTATCTAGGTTTGCTAATTTTGATTTGGCTTTTATAGTATGAAACATTATAGTCTCCCTTGGCGAGCAAAAGCAATAATATGCGGGGAGCGACTCGGATGATGGAAGTGATACTTCCAACATATGCTACATGGTCCAAGGGGATAACCCCCTTGAGGTAAACTCTGAATCCGAGGTAGAAGAAGTTATTGATATGTCTTATGATGAACTTGCATCTTTTTATCAAAAGCTTCTCAAAAAAATATGATTCTTTGAAAATTGAAAACAATAAATTGAAAAAGGGAAACACTGCTTTATTAAAAGAAAATGACACTTTTAAAAATAAATTTGCATGGGTTCAAAAGAAAATGAATTTTTAAAAAATGAGAATATTTCCTTGTCTTCTAAGCTAAATGATATTTGTGAAGGAAATAAATATTTAAAAAATAAAATCACTTTGGTGGAAAAAGAAAAAGAGATAGCTTTGGATGAAAACAACTCTCTGAAAAGAAAAATTATTTCACAAGAAAAGGAAAATATTTCTAAAAAAAGGTTGTTAATTCTCATTCTTACCATGCTCTTCATGCTACTATCAATAAAAATGAGATTCAAGTTTTAAAAAATAAAATAAATTGTTTGAGCTCAACTTTAAGTAATTGTGCATTTAATCACTCTAAATTGGAAACCTTGTTTCAAAAGAAACGAGCTCCACATGTTCATGCACATAACCCACGGTATACATATACACACTTTGCACATTATGATTACACTCAGTCTCATATGTATGCTAGAGTGTACAAATGTACACTGTAGCTGCAAAGGCCATCTTGCAAGATTTTGCTATGATAGAGTAAATTCTTTAAATTTTGTAAGTAAAAATGTTTGGGTTTCATGTGATGCTAACCCCCGTGGACCCAAAAGAAAATGGGTACCAAAATCCCCACCTCTTGTATTTGATGTAGGTGCGGGCTCTCATAAAACGTGAGAGATATGGTACCTTGGTGGTGGATGCATGAGCTTGATGGACACTACAATTGATGCATCGCTATCAAGGAAGTTTGGTGGGAGGACCACCATGTTTTGGAGACTTAGAGAATAGTACATATAGTTTGGTAACTATCTCTAAACTCTCATTTAGTTTACATGATTTTACATAGATAATATTTTTAGCATGTTTTGGTTTTGTGCTTCATGTAGTGAATACTTGTTTAGATGTAGTTTTCATTAAAACTTGTGTATATATTTGTACAAGTAGTGGCTACACTTGATTATTAGATGTTTATACCTCATTGTCCATTTGTACTCATTACATGTACATGTATAACTTAGTTTTGATGATTCCCTCATTTACACTTATTTTCCCTATTTTTGTATATGTTTTGCTACATGCATATGTTATTCTTGTCTAAACTAATAAATATACATGTATACCCTTGAGTCACTTGCCTTCATGTAAATTATATTATGAACTCGTTTGTGTTTGGGATATGTATGTATATTGTTAGTTTAGATTGAACATACATATACCTTGAAGTTTATTTTTAACGAAAAATAATTTTTTATGATTTTCACATGTTTGATGTTCTGAGCCTCATTGACTATTTTCATGAATATGCTATTCACATGATGCTTGTGCACTCACTCTTCATTTGTTTACTCATGACATTGTTTTCATGAGAATTTTGAGCTTTATAGTTTTCGAGTGTCAATTTTTGTATATTTAGTATGTTTCATGAGATATATATGATTTGTTTTCATGTTTGAAGGATCTTTAACTAGTTTTTCAAAAATTACATTAACTAGTTATTTATTCTTCATTTGGTAGTGTTTTCATCTACAATTATTTTCAAATCATTTTTTTGAAAACTTCTACCCTATAAGGGTGGTTGGATGGGCGATCATGCCTTGTATGCCTAATTGAAAATCTTTTTAACATGTGCATAGATAGGGTGGATAGTTATGAGTTATACACATGATCTTCATGATATTTCACTTTTGTATACTCATAGTTGTTTCCATATATGCATGCTTCAAACTATCAAATAATATCAATTTCAATTGGTATTTTCTTTTTCATACATATATATGTTTTGATTGTGCTTGATTTACTATATTCTTACTTGTTTAAAGCATAAATTATGTTTATACTAAGCTTGACTAATTTTTAAATATTAATTGGTATCTTCATGAGCTTTGCATTATTTTCAATTGGTATTTCAATTGATATCAAAAGATACTTCATATTTTACCTTTAATTGGTATCAAAAATTTACAATGTTTCAATTTCAATTGGTATAAAAAATCTACTATAGTGTCTTAAATTTTGTTTATTTACAAGTGGTACCAAATTTTGTTTTAAGAAATTTCAAAGTTTAGCTTTAAATATTATCAAAATTTTGTTTAAAAATATTTTGATATGTATTGCCTATAGGCAAGGGGAGCTTAACATCTCTTTTATATATAGATTCATGTTGAGTGTATCTTATATTGAGGAGCTTGACATCTCTTCTTTATGTGGTACGCGTGTGTAGAGGGAGCTTAACATCTCTAATTATACATTGTATATTATGCTTTATGTGAGTTAGGGTCTTGTCATCCCTTCTTCATATAATGCACGTATGCAGGGAGAGCTAACTTCACGTCTCTCTTTCATGAATGTATATCACACATATATATTTATTGTTTAATTTGTTTTCACCCCTTTGTTGATGAATTGACAAAAAAGGGGAGAAGGATTTTGAGAGTTTATATATGCATGTTTGTTTTCTTGTTTATGCATATATGTTTTGTTTATGCAAAAAGGGGGAAAGAATTTGGTGAGCCTATGCATATTTATATACTTGTTTATGCATATATGTTTGTTTAGTTTTGTGCACTTTATTGAATATATTTATGTTTAGTGTTATGCATGAGTTAAGGGGAGCTTCTATGAAGCTTATCTTTAATTCATGCATATATAACTCCATGAGTTTTATCATCATCAAAAAGGGGAGAATGTTGGCCCAAAGGCCCATCACTCTAGTTTTGATGATGATTAACTCATTTAGTTATAGTACTAATGATCTTGTGTTGATTTAGTCTCAGATATTTGATCAAGATCTTAGTAGGCGTTTAGCTTCAACAAAGAATTCAAAGTCAACTTTTGGAGCTAACACGTGTTGATTTAAGAGATCGTACATCAAGATCGCATCAAGTACTCAAGAGGAGTCTGGCTCTTTAGATCAAGGTTTGGACCAAGTCAAGAAGGAGAAGAAGATTTTCAGATAAAATGTATACTTTGAGTCGGGTTTTGTAAGTGTCAAGATTTGTTTTTAGATAAAATGTAAAGGATAGATTAGTTAGTGCATTGCTCAAGTACATTTAAACGCACACAAAATTTTTTTGTTTTTAGAAAATACCTTTTTGATTTTTAAGCTTCAAAGTATACATGTGTTTTATCAAAACTATTTTAGAGCTTATTGTCAAAAATATAGATATTTCATCAAATATGTGTAGTGGATCATATCCATACACATTAAGCTTCAAAAGTGTTTAAAATATCTTATTTTTGTAATTGGAGAAGTTTTGAAAAAATCATTTTTCAATTTGGAGATTATTTTTTAAAAATACGGTTTTTGTTTAAGGCCAAAATTTCTATATCACAAAATAGTTCAAAATGTTTGTAATATATTTTGATTTTTAATCAAACATGTTTGTATATCAAAGTATATCAATGAACTTATTTTTGTAGAATTTATGAGAATTTATAAGATTTTATTGAAAGTAAGAACACCAAGTTTTAATCCCTTTACATGGTTGTCCAGGTCTTCTGGCGGTTGACCGGGCTGGTCGACCGAGCTAGAAGTCGGTCGACCGATGTGCACAAACATGCACAGCCAAGGGCCGGTCGACCGCCAGAGAGCTCTGCTCTCTATAAATGGCCCTGGTCGACCGGGCGGTCGGCCGATAGGTCAATGCCCTATAACGGTCGACCATCCGGACGATCGCTTTTCCCAATGGTCGAAAATCCGACCGTTGGCGGTCGACCAGGTGGTCGACTGACAGCAGCGTCAGCTGCTGATTTGGACCCCAACGGCTAGATTTTGGAGGCCTATAAATTGGTTTCCTTGGACTGTTTTCTACAGGATTTTTGGAGAGTTTTCAAGCTAGTTTTTCCTATCTCTCTGAGAGATTTTCACCACTCGTTTAAGAGCTAATTCTTCCATATTAAAAGGAGAGTTTATCAAGAGTGTTTTCAAAAGAGATTTCTTGAGTTTTTATCACAAATCCATCCTAGTTTTTCTCAAACATACTTAAGCTATCCATTGCTACATCCATACTATAGGAGAGTTGTTGTGAGAGTGTTTTTAGGTGATCAAAGTGTTTGGATAACCAAGTTTTTCATCTTGTATTTGAGGAGGCGAACTTGCAGGTTCGTGTTATTTTGAGTTCTTGTGGGAGCTCGGTGTAAAGGTGCGGCCTCAGCAAGCTAGTGTGCTTGCGTGTGTTGTTCTTGCGGGAACAAGTGAGGGGACTAGTGATTTCAAGAGTTCTAATGTGAACTTCTTTTAGGTGTTACGGCACCGAGTGATCCGGTGGGATCGATTCTAGTGAAAATCTTTCATAGTGCTGAAGGCGGGGACGTAGAGCAAGGGTGCTCGAACCTCGAAACAAATCTCTCGTGTTTGCGATTGCTCTCTCTCTATCTCTTACTTGTGTTTATATCTTACATGCTAACATTGCTTATCTCTTTATATGCTTGATATATCTTATGCTTAAATTGATATATGCTTTGGATTGTTTGCTCACACTTGTATTCAACCAAGAGAGTCATAGCGGCACCTCAATTCTTATCTAGAGGAATCTTGAGGAGATAGTCCAGAACCCTTCACCGAGAATTCGGCTACACTCTTGTGTTATACATTATGTGTTTAGCTTGATAGTTTTAATTTGCATAAATAGTTTTTAATTTCACATTATTCATCATTAGATTAATTAGTCACCTATTCAGCCCCCCTAGGTTAACTTCACTATCTCCACCCTCAGCTCTTTTAGGAGCTAATTTTCAAGGAGTGCTATCTCCACCCTCAGCTCTTTTAGGAGCTAATTTTCATGGAGTGCTATCTCTGATTTAGCTCTTTCGAGAGCTAACACAACCCTCCTTTGTACGAGGCTTAAACTGTCACATCATCACCATGGGTGATAACAAGCGATAGCTAATCAAATGCTGTTGCATCTTTTTCAATTCACTCTTTCATCCATCAATGGATAATAAAAAAAATCAACAGTCAAATGACCTAAGCAATGTCAAAATTTAGGTTATGAGTTATAAATTGAAAGTATTTCAAAATCTGAACCAGCTCATTAAGGATCTACAAAAACTTTAAAGGGCATTTTTTTTTACACTTATAAAAGGCAAATTTTCAGATATTTCTACAATTGGTCTGAACAACGTTTAACTTATTGACACTTTAAAAGACAAGTTGCAGACAAGCTGACGATCAGTTCGTTCTTTGCCCAGCTCGTGCTCATCTCTGATGGGTAGAGTAATCATTTAGACCCTACTGAATCAGCTAATTGATCGGTAGGCCAAGCATTGCCTTTGAATAGGCCTAGGCATGCCTATAAGGCTAAGTTAGTTTAACATTTAGCCTCGCCTGAGCCTAAAGAGCTAGCTTTGCCTGAGAGGCTAACCTTCTCTAGCTTCGCCTGAAGCTTGGCATAGCTCCGCTGAGAGCTAACTTCTAGTTTCGTTTGAAGCTTGGCATAACTCCATTGAGAGCTAACTTCTAGCTTCGCCTGAAGCTTGGCATAGCTCCGCTTGAGAGCTAATTTCTAGTTTCGCTTGAAGCTTGGTATAACTCCGCTTGAGATCTAACTTTTAACTTCACCTGAAGCTTTTCATAGCTTCACCGAGAGCTATCTTCTAGCTTCGCCTGAAGCTTGGCATAGCTCAGCCCGAATGCTATCTTCTAGTTTCGCCTAAAGCTCGGCGTAGCTCTGGTTGAGAGCTAATTTCTAGCTTCTCCTGAAGCTTGGCATAGCTCTGGTTGAGAGCTACCTTTTAGCTTCGCCTAAAACTTGGCATAGCTCCGCCTGAGAGTTATCTTCTAGCTTTGCCTGAAGCTTTAGCCCGCCACTAGGTTAACTTCGCATGAAACTTTTGGAGTTTTAACTTTACATCATTTGACCATTTCAAATCCTTGCAAGATTTAAGGTAACCGCCCCACTAAGTTAGTAGGGAGGGGGGTTAATTTACACTCATAATCTCTTATTAAGAGGAGACAATTAAGGGGTTCATAACTCTCCTGAGCCAACTAGCAGGCTCGCCTCGCCAGCAGCCGAGCTAGCCTCACTAAAGGCAAATTTACTCTCGCCAGAGGCTGTTTAGCCTTACCAAAGAGGCATAACAGCTGCATTAACAGTTGTTTGCGAACTTTTAGGGGACTAATACCCCTCATTGAGCTTATAAATAACCCACTAGCAGACTAGGCTCATGGCAGAGTGGAGGGGGATGCGTAAAGAGTATTGAAAAGCATCAGAGAGCTATCAAAGAGCCCAAAGACTACCATTCTAAAGAGAGAAAGAGAGACTTTTTTCTTCAGCACAAGAACTTGTGTTCTTCTAGTGAAAGTTTTTAACAGCGAATCACTAATTCAGCTCATTGAACTAACCAAAGGGTTACGACTCCCTAGTTTCTTCGAACTGCTCTCAAGCTTCTCTTCAAGCATCAAGGGAATTCTCGAATCAGGTGAGAAGGAATTCCCAGGTGGTAGCATCCAAGATCGATTGCTCACGTGGTTAAAGAGACAAAGTGGTCACTCCTATCGGCATACTTACCCAGAAACTCAAAAAATGGAGCATTTATAAATTTTTTAATTATTTGTAATTTCTCTTCGAAATTTTCTAAGTTTTTCCCTTGTGACAATCACATCAATGGAAAACAAATGAAATCCACCCAAAGTTTTTTTGGTTTCACTATAGGTACTTGGGTCCTCAGATCCATTAACTGAAGTGTTGTGTTAGTTTTAGGCTTGCAGAGTCGCATGTTAAGCAACCTCATCGTCATCTCTATGGGCTAGGGTTTTGATTTGCCTCTATTCTTCGAACCCAACTTTCTAAAATCTCGCCCCCCTCCCCCCCCCCACAAGTCATAGATCCCGCCGCCACATCTGCAACCCCACCACTGCAAACCAGATGCTTCTTCAATATTGATGAGCAGAATAGAAATTTGCTCTGATAACTTCCTTTAATCTCCTTTAAACAAACTTCTTCTCTTGGTTGTTGGTATTATTATTATACTGATGACATGAGATCAGAGTAACAGGTGCTTATAATTTTGGCAAATCTTTCAAGATTTTTGTTCTTCTTGGTCAACTCCAGATATTGCTAAAAGACTTGAATGACAGTAGCAGAGATGGTGGGGGTTTGTCTTGGTAAATTAGATTTACAGTAACATCATCTCCTTTCTTACTGGCGAGCATCATATTAGGGGATGCCCCAACTATTTTTAGAAATTACAATAATTTCACTCTTATGCGCACTTCCATCTCATGATATTTTTTAGAAGTAGTGTCAGTGAGATGATCAAGATTTACGTTGATTGCATTTGCATTGCATTCTCTCTCTCTCAGTACTATATATAATTGAATAATTTGAGATTAAAGAATCATTTACATTTACAATAGTATGAATGAAATCCTTCATCTCTGAACCCTCTTGTACACATAAGACTACTTGTATATTACAAATACCTCTTGTATTACAAAACATTTTTTTCTTCTTCTTTGTATTACAAAAAATTGGTATATACAAAGTGTTAGCCAACCTTGTTATGATTTATATAAAGCCCTCTAATCACGATGTCTCCTTTACAATAAAATCTAATAACAAATGCTAATATTTAAAAGACTCAATTTTTTTTTCCTCCGCCATCTCAAAAATATCATTGGTGCTAAGGACACACTTGTGCTAATAAAAATTTTATTGTGTTGACAATATAGCTCCTAGTCAATATTTATATATATATATCCATTTATTTATGTATGGGACCCACTTTAAATAAGGACCTGCAATAGTTGGTTTGCTTTCTCAACAAGATTTTCATAAGAAACATATTCACAATGCATGTGCTTTATGTGAGACCCAAACATTGGACAAAAATTTAATTGTATATTACTTGTGAGCGAATGTTACAAAATATAATTAGTGCTAAGGAAATTTTTTCAAAAAAATAAATTTTATTGTTAAAATGTCATTACATTTGTTCTAATAGTTATTTATGTTCAGAAACTTCAATCCAGGGATATTTTAAAATTTGACAAGCTAAAAAGGGGGGAAACCAATTTTTTTAAATTTTGATATCAAATGTTAAACAAACAAGAAAAAGAATGGGCAAGGGAGCTTACTTAAAAAACTCTAACAAATTACAGTAGAAAAAAAACAAAAGAAAATCTAACAAGAAACATTGTAGAGATTTTAGAACATTCAACAATCATAAAACTTTACTGCAATTAAAAATAATTAACAAAGAGCAACATTAGCTTATATTAAAAGAAGATAAATAATAACCTCAGCCACCAAAGCTTAGAACAATAACAACAGGTTAGAACTCACACGAACACAATATTGATATGTCATTCTCAAAAGACAAAATAATGATGTCGTTCACATATTTGTCTTTTGAGTAGAGATGCGAGCAAGAGCCCACTGAAGTATAACTCTGATCCCGCTGCATTAATGAGCCTGCTTGATGCTCTTAATTTGAAAATCCCTTCAAGAGTTAACATAAATGTTCTATTTTCAAATCTGAATCAAATGAGTACATACACCATGAAGCATCAGTAGCAGAGAAAACTATCAATCATTTCTACTTGCTAAAAGCTCACAGGTTCAAGTAGCACACAGAAGCTGTCATTGGTAATAACAAACACAGATATGAATCAAAGTCAATAAAAAAAGAGAGAGACAGAAAAGATATATACTACAAATTGTTTGGCATAATCCAGGATTTATGAGAATATCAAAAGATACAGAAGCGATAGCGATAATGTCAAGAAAGGGGTACAAATGCAGGGGAAAGCGAGAAAGAAAAGAAAAGCAAGTTGGGAAACTGATTCTTCCTTTGTGAAAAGAATGTGCGAAAATGGAACACTGAAGAAAAACTTCAAGCTATAATTCAGTTTCTTCAACATCACTCATTTTTGCTTTTAACTTTTCAAATTTCATTTTCGATGGAAGACACTACTAAAGGAAAAGCTGGCTTGCATTTTGTAGGGAGAGAAGAGATAGAAGAGATGGAAGAAGGTAGCACAGAGATTAGAAGACAAAGGAGCAAGACGACGCATTGAAGCAGACCAGGTTAGCTCCCGGTCGACTGCACAGTCGACCGGTAGAGAAGGCCGGTCGACCGCCCGGTCAACCGGTATGCACGACATGCACATGAATAGCCCGGTCGACCGTGATAAGGAGCGGTCGACCGCACGATCGACCGACTGAAAGCAGGATGCTCTCTGTTTTGGTCCGGTCGACCGTGAACATGGGCCGGTCGAATTGCCAGTCGACCGACAAACGTGTTTTGGCTTTCCTTTTGGGATTCGGATTCCTTTTCTATTTGGGATCGAATCAAATCGGGGTTTCCTAAAATCCAACGATTTTGTGGCTATAAATAAGGGCTAGAACCCTCATGTATTGCATCCCTAAAAGTTTCCTCAAGTATCCCTCTTGTATTAGTTTGTATTGATTGTTGAATCAATAAAATCTCTCTCTTTCCCTTACCCTGAGGACGTAGGCACGTTGCCGAACCTCGTTAAATACTGTGTTGATTGCTTTTCTCTATTGTTTCTCTATTTTTGTCGTGTTGGGTACGTCTCCGGCTGCATCAGTCTCCGTCTGGTTGGTGGATTCCTCAGAGAGGTTGTTGTTTTGCGCACAATAATTGGTATTAGAGCATCCAGGTTAGTCGTGGGATCGTGTGTTAATTCCAAAGGCATTAGTTGCTGTTTGGCGGAGATCGTGTGTCGATCTCGAGCGGCGTTGGGACTGTTTGTGGGATCGTGTGTCGATCTCAAAACATCGTGTAGATTGCTCGAGGAATCAATTTGGAGGAGTAGATTGCTTCAGAAACTCTTCGAGGGTTTCGCGTGGAGGTAAAAATCCTATCTTTATCCAGTTTGTTTTATCTAACTCTGTTTGTTTCCACATTACTTTGAGGAATCAGTTGAGAAGATGGCTGGAGAAGGTACACCATCGGGAAAATCCATGAATCCATATCCGCTGAGGATTGATGTGGTGAAATTCAACGGCACGAACAACTTCGGTATGCGGAGGTGTGAGGTGATGGATGCGCTGACGGTATCAAACCTCGAAGATACTCTACGATTACAGAAGAAGCGCGCATCAACAACTAAAGAAGATTAGAACAAGATGAACAGAACGGCGTGTGGCTTGATCAGGTCTTGTTTGACATAAGACATCAAGTATCATGTGTTGCATGAGACATCTGCGAGGCAGCTATGAGAGATCCTGAAGAAGAAGTATCTGACGAAAAGCATAAAATCGCGGTTGCAATTGAAGAGTAAGATTTATAGTTTTCAGATGCAAATAGGATGCTCCATCAATGAACACTTGAATTGCTACACGAAGCTTCTTACAGATCTAGTTAATGTAGATATGGAGATCGATGAAGAGGATAAGACGGTAATCCTATTGAATTATCTTCCTAGGGAAGAATATGAGACCTTTACTCTTATATTGATCAATGGAAGAATATCCCTTAACTACAGTGAGGTGTCTGCTGCTCTTGTGAGTTATGAAGTAAGGAAACAAGACAGACTGTCTTCTTCGGAGAACACAACAGCAGAGGCATTGGCGGTAAGAGGCAGAAGTTTCAATAAGAAGGGAAGAGATGATCAGGGAAGATCGAAGTTCAGATCAGGCTTCAGATATCTGAAGAGAAAGCAATGCGTCTTGTGCAAGGAGTTAGGGCACTGGAAAGTTGATTGCCGAAGGCCAAAGGTAAGAAGATGGAGTCAAAGACCGAGGCGAATCTCGCATAGGCGGATAGATCGGATTCAGACTCATCGGTATTTTCTCTCTCTGTTACTACTCCTACTGTTGATTACTTAGATAATACTGAGGGGATCTTAGATACTGGAGCTACCTATCATGTGTGCCCGAACAGGGCATAGTTTTCTAGCTTTGAGAAGCTAGATGGATGTTACACGGTCATGGGTGAGGATCATCCGTGTAATATAGAAGGGATAGGTACAGTCCGTATCAAGATAGCTGATGGGATAGTACGAGAACTGAAAGAGGTGAGATATGTACCTCAACTCAAAAGGAATCTTATCTCTGTTGGTGCTTTGGAAGCATTGGGTCTTGTGATATCTATACGAGATGGTGTTCTCAAGATGATCAAAGGCTCAATGGTGGTGATGAAGGGCGTCCGCCGGAACAATCTCTACTACTTGAAGGGTAGTATGGTTACAGGTCAGGTGGAGACTTCTAACTCTTCAGAAGATGCTTGCACAAAGTCTGGCAGGTGAAGGTCGAACAAGGAGGTGAAAGGTCAGATGATGGTTACACAAGGACCGTGGACATGGGTCGGTCGACCGGCCAGTCGACCGACAGACGCGTTTTGGCTTTCCTTTTGGGATTCGGATTCCTTTTCTATTTGGGATCGAATCAAATCGGGGTTTCCTAAAAACCAGGGACTCTGTGGCTATAATTAAGGGCTAGAGCTCTTATGTATTGCATCCCTGAAAGTTCCCTCAAGTATCCTTCTTGTATTAGTTTGTATTGATTGTTTAATCAATAAAATCTCTCTCTCCCTTGCCCCGAGGACGTAAGCACGTTGCCGAACCTCGTTAAATACTGTGTTGGTTGCTTTTCTCTATTGTTTCTCTGTTCTTGTCGTGTTAGGTACGTCTCCGGTTGATCAGTCTCCGCCTGCTTGGTGGATTCCTCAGAGAGGTTGTTGTCCTGCGCACAACACGTTTCACAGATACCACATTTGTACAATGCTGTGACAAACTCAAGCCAAACACCGATACAGTGCACAAAAGAAGCAAACATATCTTGCCTCTTGCTCCTCATGTAGAGATCATAAAGCTGTGAGATAATCTCTCTATCTGAGACCAAAGCAAGCTACCAAATGAGAAACTCTCCCTCTCCATTGAGTTCAGCCCCTGGGGCTGCAGTAGTACATTCTTCACCTGGAATGCCAATGGCTCCAACTCTCTCCTCATCAGCTCCAATATGCTCATGTCGACCTTATTGCCGGAAATATCCTGAACATAGAACGCATTCTTCTTCTCCCATTGGGTCGCGTCTGTCCGGGCAACAGTGAGTCCGTGCTCGCGGATTCATAAACTTACGAAGTAAACTTAGTGGTGATATTAACATGCTGTTACTTCACATCAGATTATAAAAACTGCTGAAGATTTTAGAAAAATTTTGGAGCTACTCTGCTTTTATTGCATTACTCGTGCTCAAATTTATGGCTTACGATGAAGGGCCGACTTAATGATGGGCTGGCTAATAGGTCCCAAAGACCCCAAATGTTGAAAGTCATGCCGGAGTCTTGAGTCAAACCTTATTTAACTACTTATTCATCTTTCATCCTAAATGATATGAGACTAAATATCTTTTATTTCTGACACCCATAGAATATGCGAGATGCAAGTTGCTAAATCTCAAACAATTATCCAGCTTGACTTGCTCATGTTTGATAACTCCATCTCAGAAACTGAATTGTATTGTTATTTGATGAGGACAATGCCAGATAATTTATAGGCATACGTGGTTGCATAACAAGGAAAATTCATAATACTAGAAGTCCTAAAAAAGTAAAAACCCTAAATATAATCCCATTCTAGTCCTAAATCCAATTATATTCTTTAAAACCCTCTCACAAATTATTAGTGATTATACGGGCAAGGTGAGTAGCAAAACTAACATCTCTCTCATTACCATTAGTTTGAGTGTAGCAAAGCATGGTTTGACACATAATGCAGGTTTTCATTACAAACTTGAAAACTCCTGCAGATAACAAGGGCATCATTGGAGGCAATGGTACTAAAATTATGAGGGAGTGTCTTCCCATTACCATAAGCTATAGTGTTGTAAACTATGGAATTCAGGAAAAACCAAACTACATTAGAGTAGTCCAACTTTTGGCTTAGTGAACCTAATCTAATCATCTTGGTGAACCCAAAGCAGTATCACAGGCTACAAACAATGACATCAAGTCATATTTGACACCCACACATTGAGTTAGTATCACATTAGGTACCCTTCTGGAGAGTAGTTCTCAAGGCTACCACGGCCTTTGCCTCCGGCATTGTTGTTGAAGTGGGGGATGGTCGGTCCACTAGATTTTGGCTAGATCATTGGGTGGGTGACAACATACTTGCTATTAAATTTCACACCCTTTTTGCGATTGCAATGCACACATCTATAGCAGTGAATAGACAAACTTGTCTTGTGGATGGACGAGTGATTTGGGCTCCACAATTTAGACGAATTATCATATCCGAATCTTTCCAATAACCTCAACAATCTCCTCACCCTCCTCCAAACGAAGCACTTATCACCACCCCAGATGTTAGAAAGTGGAAGTTCAAGCAAAATGGCCTTTACCGTCAACTCCCTCTATAGAAGACTCACTGGCTACCGTGCAAAGAATAATTGCTTTCGATGGCTTTGGACTACCCAAGCTCCCCTCAAATCTAAGATTCACATGTGGCTTTCTTTCATGATCGCCTACTTACGGTGGATAATCTGCTAAGAGAGGTATCCATGTGATGACATCGTGTTTACTTTGTCGGCAACAACCGAAAACCGTCACACACATTTTTCTTCATTATCCCTTCACTTTGGAACTTTTGGTGCCATAAAGGAGTCACTTCTCACTTACATCTTGACCTCCAACAATTGCTTCATTTTGGGATGACTAGATCTCCACTAATATTCCTCAAAGTGACGTTAACCATTGGGATTGTATTGTCATTGCAATCATTTAAATGGTGTGGTATGAGATGAACTAACGAGGTTTTCAAGCTAAATCTTCCTTCCGCACCGAGATGGGTGGGGTGGGGGGTGGGGGGGTGGGCGACGAATCTCGTTCTTGACTTTGCCGTGGCAAGGAAATCTCTCTCTTCATAGATGCTGAAAGCACCCTTAGTTCTTTGTTTTCTTAGTTTGTTTTTTTTACTTGTAATACTTCCACCCGCTATTCCCCTCGCCCCTCCCCCTCTTTACCTTTATGTAAATTCTCATTTTTATTATATATCAATAAATTCTGAGGCTCAAGCCCCATCTTTCCCTTAAAAAAAATATATCAATATGATGACCAAGAGTCGACATCTGATCACTGATAACCGCATAACATGATATACTAACTACAGTGAATTTTTTTCTTCTATCAATTTAACTTACCCTACATTGAATACCTCTTTCCTACAGTAACAAGTTTCATAAGTTCTTTTGATAGAAAGCAGTTCTCTAAGCCCTTTTCATTATTTTTTTCTTTATTATTGTTAAGTTAGGTTATTTGTATTGGGTTATTGGGTTGTTACCCCTATACCCTCTTTGTTTCTATATATATATATCTCTTCTCCCTATGAATAAGATAATCCTTTCTTTTGAGAGTTTTTATTTCTCTATATGGTATCAGAGCTATTCAACTTCACCGTAGTCCCCAACATCGTCTTGGGGACAGAAGTTTCAACCATAAAAGAGGAGATTATATTGGAGGAGAAACTTGTAGTCTCAGACATAGTAGCCAGTTAGATAGATCACTAGAAATCAGCTAGGAAGAGAAAAAAGTAACTTAGTTATTAGATAGAGCATATACAACCAGATCAGCAGACAATTTTTTAGCTTGAAATAGCCAGATTAGATGTAAAAATCTGATTTTTAAGCAGTAAACAGATCAGATCTCACCATAGAAGTTTTGTAGAGCATCAAAAATTGCAGATCAGATGTTAAACTCCAGATCATGTAGTCACGGCACCTCTTGGATCCTTTGGAGAGTGGCGGCACTAGTTTGAGAAGGAGAAGAGGATGATGGCACTTGATGGAGACCTTTTGGATGGGTGCAGCAGCAATTGGAGGGTGTGGCAGCAGATGAAGACCCCTTGAATGGGTGCGGCACTTGATGGAGACTCTTTGGATGGGTGCGACAGTAGTTGAGGGATGCAACACTTGATGGAAGCCCCTTGGAGGGCTGGCGGCTCCTTCTGGAGGGTGTAAAGGTGGTGGCGTCACTTTATGGAAGATATAGAGTAGTGATGGCAACTCCTATGTAACGGTCCCAGTTTAACAAATCCTCAATTTACATAACATCCTCTTACAAAACCGATTAATCAAATCATTTCCTTTATTTCTTAAAAATTTTAGCAGCACCTCCTTTGTAATTACTGGTCGGATATAATATCCAATACAGATATGATAATTTCGGCTAACATCAGCCTACTTATTCTCATTCTAACCATATAACTGAATTCAAAATCATCCACACAATCATAAAAGTATTTCGGCTTGACATCGCCTACTTATGGAGAAACATAATAACATATACTCTAGAGTTTCTTTCTCGACATTCACAGGCTCTCAGACTTTATAACTTTCAACTTCTCATGTGCATCATATAGATAATACACTTCTTATGGCTACAACCCAATAAAAGATATCTCAAAGGTCAACTTGAAATGAAACTACTACAAGTTTCTCCATATATGTATATGTACAAGATTTATAATCTATCCCAAGACCCACATGTATCATCCCCAAACACAAATGTTCCAAAGTACAAGAGTTGAATTGATTCAGAACGAACCCTGCGTGGCATAGCCCTGACCCCTGCCTCCAAGCAACCTGCAATAAATCAGTCTGTGGGAGGGTGAGCTCGATAGCTCAGTGAGTGAGTTAGGAATTAAATCAAGAAAGATAATATCTCAATGAGAGTACGAATGTTCATATAATAAAAGAAATCTGAAACAGTAAGAAGACAAGAATCGGAGGCATCCGATAGTTTAATAATCAAGACCCCAGTCTCTAAAATTTCTGAGGACGATCAGACTCTTATGATCGTACTCCCCAATTTCTTTCTTGGATTTTCATCTTTATGTGTGATAAGTTCTATTAGTTACATAAACAAACTCTCTCGTCTTATGTGCACATAGTGTGTATTACTCACGTGCCCTGTGTTCCACACTATAATACACTAATCACCAGAGTTATGCCGTAAACCTAGTTTATGCATTCAATTAACACTTGCATCACAAGCCATAATTATATAACATATAATCATATCATATTTCTCATAGTACAATAACGCATCACACTTCAGTAATGCCCGGATTCACATGCACACTTTCACCCAATATATGGTATTCATTATAATCAGCTAAACTTGTATTCTGACGGTTTCATTGTCATATACGATAACACATCCAACATACTCCTAGTGTCACACACACACACATACACATTTGTATCCCAATAACCATTCATTCTCAATCATTTGTAAGGATGCAATTATATGTATATCATAGCACCGTCTTCGCACTCCGCCCGTGCCATACGGGTCCCTTCCTCCCAATATGATATATAGCACCGTCTTCGCACTCCGCCCGTGCCATACGGATCTCTTCCTCCCAACATGATATATACATAGCACCGTCTTCGCACTCCGCCCGTGCCATACGGGTCCCTTCCTCCGTAACACAATGTGTACATATATAACAATACAATAACCAACGCATCCAATTTCATAAGATTCATATATCATGCACATCAATTCCTCTACAAAAGCAATCATACTCACAATTACTGTTTATCAGTTAGATTTCACCATTACAGGAATATGCACACCACTTAATTAAGCAGAACACGCCACCCAATTACATTAAGTACATAAACCAAGTGATATACACCCATCATATTCATATCAATCATAATGATTTCTATTCAGTGAGACACATGCTAATGCCCTTGTACACCATATTTCAAAGTTCTATATTAAATGCAACACTTATTACACAAGATTGTATTCAGTTCTAAACCTGCCTTACTATCCCTTTCCATGGTGGACATGAATTAATTATTGGTTCAATGTTTAATACTCGCAAAACTACCCACATTTAGCGTGAGTACTAATTTACCGCAATAAGCCCTCCTTCGTCCATACGATGGTGAAACTATCCCTTTATTCTTGTAATATGGTATATGTGTGTAGATATATAATATGGTTGCTTTCTACATGATGCTCTAAATGTATTTGAACAGAGGAACGACCATATTCACACGGTTCACACATGCATAACGACCAGATAGTACATATGTATATATGCCACATACTCATATTTCTCACTTTCAAGCTTCATATACGAGATTTCAACACATTCATTATTACGCCCATTAAGGTGGTCATCATCTCAGATAATCGGTTTCTCCCCTTTAACTAGAATAATGCGAACGCCACAATTACTCTTTAACCCCTGACGTAAATCAAGACATATACTCAAAAGAGAAAGGAATTCAATAAGAATCGAGAAGATATAACACATACAACTGAAAGTGTTTATTTCAAGTATCTCAAAGGTTTGGTTACCTTATGGGGCACATACTATCTGTATGCAAAAGTATTACTTGCACAAACATCCTGGCTAAATGGATGGTTAAGTTAAGACTATAAGGAGAAGCGAATGTCTCACACATGCTAGTTAATTTAGAATGCAACTCTCTTGATTTAACGTACAAGTGAATAAGGCCCAACAATTCGTTATTACATAAATTTCTTTGATACGATGAATATATTGTAGTCACAACCAAGATTATATATATCTATAACAGCTATTCTCGTTTACTCATGCATGGAGTTGAGACTCAATAGATTCCTGCCGGTACTGAACTCAATACTGTCAATCCCATCACCCTAACTTCCCAAATCTTTAATATTACAATAAGAAAATCTTTTCTTTCAATTAGTATTCATGTCCACTCATCTATTAGTCTATTGTCCATATAATGTAGTGTTGGCCGTTAACCAGACCATACCAGTGAATTACAATTGATCGGTCTATCATCCTTACCATTAACTTTCGGCGCTTCAGAGATTTCTACTAACTATGTTCCAATAAATACTATATTCACAGTCCAATTACTAGGCCACCGAAGAAATCATGTGTTAGGATGAAATATATCTTTTGGAGTCCATAACACAATAATTCCTTATTTCTGATAAAATTAAAGAAATCTGAGTCTAAGGATAATCACCAGCACACCGAATGTACATGCAGCCTCGTTATGAGACATTATTTTAAAGGGTCAGCATTTAAATAAATGAGTGTGACACACCTGTGTTCATAACATGCGTTACTGAAGAACAGTGTTAGTTCTAACTCAGCACAACCTGCCTACAAATAAATTCCAATAGTTTTCCCATGGATCCAATCTAAATATGTTTCCTCGAATCTGACCTCCCAAACAATCGAAGATGATTTTATCGTAACTTCTACTTTTGATATTAGAATGAGACACGAGGATTTCGATTAACCTTTAGATTTACTGATCTTTCTAGCAATATATTATATGACCCACTTAAGTCGCACGAAAGGTTGAAATAAACAGAAAGTCATATAGGCATCTAAAATTCTGCAACTTTGCACTTTCGACAAGTTATCATGTTCCCGGGATAATTTCCAGCACAGACATTTGATTAGGACATCATAAGCGCAGTTGGAAAGTAGACTCGATTGGCTTTCCAACGGTATATTACATGACCTATTTCTTATTAAATATCCTTACGAAAGAAACCCCAAGATTCTGGTTTCAGATCTGGACAGACTTTAACAGATTGTATTATTATTATAAAAGTGCTTTGAACTACACAAATTCTCAACTTTTCCTCTTATTTTCTCATCTAAATTAGATCATGAGTAAGTCATGAACTTAGGTATTTAGATTTTTGATCACGAGAAATTTTTATAAGAGCATTCATAGTTTGATCACTACATGATCAAGATCAAATTTTGATTTCATAGTTTATTATGTAAGGGCAAGAGGCTCAACCCTCACAAATGCAAGAAGCTACAAGATTCACCATCTATACTAATGGTTAGGATAGATCTAACTTGATGTCCCCCAATTGGAACGATTCACGGATTTATGATACTAATTCCTCGCTTAAGATTAATCTTGTCTTCTAATAATACATTAATCGTTATTTGAGATATTAATATGATGCCGCTAAAATTTTCGGTTAACATTGCCCACATAAAGATGACCAATAACACCCTGGATTTCACAAGATATAGCCATATACATAACACAAGGGAGTATGCTTCTTGATAAGGATCGAACAAGTCTCGAAATCATAATCCTCCCTTGAACATTATGCTTTCCTATAGGATTAATAGTTTGTTGCTAAAAGGCTAGGTTGCATGTTATTACAAGGGAGTCACATAATCACAAGAGAATTTCTACTAAACGAATTGCAACACCTAGCAAGTTCATCATGCATTAGGCCAAATGGTTCTATGAAGCATTTTCATTCCAATTTAAGAAAGAACACAATTGCTCAAACATTAGCCCCACAACTCTCAATGAGAGCTTCATCACCATTAATATGAGGTTGAGAATTCTAGGTTTAAGGCTTACACCAAATCTGAAAATGTATGAACCCCATCTCTACATGACCTATTTTTTCATGCAACCTCCTCACTCATCAATTTTATATAGTGGGATTAACTCAATATATCTAAAAATCAAATTTTTACCAACACATACCTTAGAAAGCCATAAAATTTCAAGAGATATTTGCATGAATAATTCAAGAGAAGAACTTCATTCAATCAATCGATTAAGTTTAGGGATTTCTAAAAGATGCAAATTTGAGGAAAAGAAAGAGGGAAAACCCACTCACACATCCAACCCGACCGGCCATCGCCGTCCTCCGCGGCTGGCTGGCCGCCGCCCAGCCGCGGCCTGGCCGGCCGGCCGCCGCCGCCCAGCCGGCCGCCGTTGATCCCTTGTGCGCGCGCGCAGATCCGATCCAGAGAGGGAGAGAAAGAGTAGAGAGGAAAAGAGAGGGAGAGAAATAGAGTGCTTCAGATCAAGATGGGATTTTTATTTGGGTTCTAGGAGTTTTTCTCCATGAAGAAACCTCTCAAGAATGAGGATGAAGACATAAAAGGTCTCTTGACTCTTTCAAGAGTCAAACCCCCAAAGTATTACAAGTTTGCCACCTCCCTTCCATCCAAGTGTCACTCCCCCAAATCAAGAAGATCTTGGCCATTGATCTTTCCTCTCATGCATACCTACTCCCTCCACTAAAATATAATATACATAAAATTGCCATTAATGTATATACATGCATTTCAAGTATAATACTAGTATTTCATCTCATTGAAATACAAGTCACATAATAATCATGGTATAGGCATATTCATATATGCCACTAGACATTCCCAAAATTAAGTTAAAATTCATTACACATTCAATTAACATAATAATTTGAGATTATGTTTTTAAATCAGCATTTAAAAATTCGGGGTGTTACATTCTACCCTCCTTACAAAAGTTTCGTCCTCGAAACTTGCTACTTGAAGTGAGTAAGCATAAAACTTTGCATTACTCTTGCATACCCCCAAAATCTTCCTTTGATGCAATATTTTTCTCAATCATTCTCTTCAAGATTCATTATTTCTTGATCAATTCTATACTATGTACTTACGATCCAAATTAATCTTGACTCACTTGATATTTTTTTTATCATTCCCTTACTCCAGTGTCCCATACCACTGGCAGCTTATACTGAGACCCACACCCTAGCAGAGCACATCCGAATTATGGCATGTGGGTACCATAATCCGAACATAAGGCAGTGATCAAATATCTCGTGGTTCGGGATTAATCATACACGTAAGAACTCCTACCCCCCTTTAACCAACCATATCAAACAACATTTTCACATACATGCATAACACAATCACGCATATCAATCATACCAATCCGATTTTCTTCCTATCATAACTATTCTATATCTATCCTCATTTTATATCCTGCGCTCTGATACTAACTATAACGGTCCCAGTTTAACAAATCCTCAATTTACATAACATCCTCTTACAAAACCGATTAATCAAATCATTTCCTTTATTTCTTAAAAATTTTAGCAGCACCTCCTTTGTAATTACTGGTCGGATATAATATCCAATACAGATATGATAATTTCGGCTAACATCAGCCTACTTATTCTCATTCCAACCATATAACTGAATTCAAAATCATCCACACAATCATAAAAGTATTTCGGCTTGACATCGCCTACTTATGGAGAAACATAATAACATAAACTCTAGAGTTTCTTTCTCGACATCCACAGGCTCTCAGAATTTATAACTTTCAACTTCTCATGTGCATCATATAGATAATACACTTCTTATGGCTACAACCCAATAAAAGATATCTCAAAGGTCAACTTGAAATGAAACTACTACAAGTTTCTCCATATATGTATATGTACAAGATTTATAATCTATCCCAAGACCCACATGTATCATCCCCAAACACAAATGTTCCAAAGTACAAGAGTTGGATTGATTCAGAACGAACCCTGCGCGGCATAGCCCTGACCCCTGCCTCCAAGCAACCTGCAATAAATCAGTCTGTGGGAGGGTGAGCTCGACAGCTCAGTGAGTGAGGTAGGAATTAAATCAAGAAAAGATAATATCTCAATGAGAGTACGAATGTTCATGTAATAAAAGAAATCTGAAATAGTAAGAAGACAGGAATCGGAGGCATCCGATAGTTTAATAATCAAGACCCCAGTCTCTAAAATTTCTGAGGACGATCAGACTCTTATGATCGTACTCCCCAATTTCTTTCTTGGATTTTCATCTTTATGTGTGATAAGGTCTATTAGTTACATAAACAAACTCTCTCGTCTTATGTGCACATAGTGTGTATTACTCACGTGCCCTGTGTTCCACACTACAATACACTAATCACCAGAGTTATGCCGTAAACCTAGTTTATGCATTCAATTAACACTTGCATCACAAGCCATAATTATATAACATATAATCATATCATATTTCTCATAGTACAATAACGCATCACACTTCAGTAATGCCCGGATTCACATGCACACTTTCACCCAATATATGGTATTCATTATAATCAGCTAAACTTGTATTCTGACGGTTTCATTGTCATATACGATAACACATCCAACATACTCCTAGTGTCACACACATACACACATACACATTTGTACCCCAATAACCATTCATTCTCAATCATTTGTAAGGATGCAATTATATGTATATCATAGCACCGTCTTCGTGCTCCGTGCCATACGGGTCCCTTCCTCCCAATATGATATATAGCACTGTCTTCGCACTCCGCCCGTGCCATACGGGTCCCTTCCTCCCAACATGATATATACATAGCACCGTCTTCGCACTCCGCCCGTGCCATACGGGTCCCTTCCTCCGTAACACAATGTGTACATATATAACAACACAATAACCAACGCATCCAATTTCATAAGATTCATATATCATGCACATCAATTCCTCTACAAAAGCATCATACTCACAATTACTGTTTATCAGTTAGATTTTACCATTACAGGAATATGCACACCACTTAATTAAGCAGAACACGCCACCCAATTACATTAAGTACATAAACCAAGTGATATACACCCATCATATTCATATCAATCATAATGATTTCTATTCAGTGAGACACATGCTAATGCCCTTGTACACCATGTTTCAAAGTTCTATATTAAATGCAACACTTATTACACAAGATTGTGTTCAGTTCTAAGCCTGCCTTACTATCCCTTTCCATGGTGGACATGAATTAATTATTGGTTCAGTGTTTAATACTCGCAAAACTACCCACATTTAGCGTGAGTACTAATTTACCGCAATAAGCCCTCCTTCGTCCATACGATGGTGAAACTATCCCTTTATTCTTGTAATATGGTATATGTGTGTAGATATATAATATGGTTGCTTTCTACGTGATGCTCTAAATGTATTTGAACAGAGGAACGACCATATTCACACAGTTCACACATGCATAACGACCAGATAGTACATATGTACATATGCTACATACCCATATTTCTCACTTTCAAGCTTCATATACGAGATTTCAACACATTCATTATTACGCCCATTAAGGTGGTCATCATCTCAGATAATCGGTTTCTCCCTTTTAACTAGAATAATGCAAACGCCACGATTACTCTTTAACCCCTGACGTAAATCAAGACATATACTCAAAAGAGAAAGGAATTCAATAAGAATCGAGAAGATATAACACATACAACTGAAAGTGTTTATTTCAAGTATCTCAAAAGTTTGGTTACCTTATGGGGCACATACTATCTGTATGCAAAAGTATTACTTGCACAAACATCCTGGCTAAATGGATGGGTAAGTTGAGACTATAAGGAGAAGCGAATGTCTCACACATGCTAGTTAATTTAGAATGCAACTCTCTTGATTTAACGTACAAGTGAATAAGGCCCAACAATTCGTTATTACATAAATTTCTTTGATACGATGAATATATTGTAGTCACAACCAAGATTATATATATCTATAACAGCTATTCTCGTTTACTCATGCATGGAGTTGAGACTCAATAGATTCCTGCCGGTACTGAACTCGATACTGTCAATCCCATCACCCTAACTTCCCAAATCTTTAATATTATAATAAGAAAATCTTTTCTTTTAATTAGTATTCATGTCCACTCATCTATTAGTCTATTGTCCATATAATGTAGTGTTGGCCGTTAACCTGACCATACCAGTGAATTACAATTGATCGGTCTATCATCCTTACCATTAACTTTCGGCGCTTCAGAGATTTCTACTGACTATGTGCCAATAAATACTCTATTCACAGTCCAGTTACTAGGCCACCGAAGAAATCATGTGTTAGGATGAAATATATCTTTTGGAGTCCATAACACAATAATTCCTTATTTCTGATAAAATTAAAGAAATCTGAGTCTGAGGATAATCACCAGCACACCGAATGTACATGCAGCCTCGTTATGAGACATTATTTTAAAGGGTCAGCATTTAAATAAATGAGTGTGACACACCTGTGTTCATAACATGCGTTACTGAAGAACAGTGTTAGTTCTAACTCAGCACAACCTGCCTACAAATAAATTCCAATAGCTTTCCCATGGATCCCATCTAAATATGTTTCCTCGAATCTGACCTCCCTAACAATCGAAGATGATTTTATCGTAACTTCTACTTTTGGTATTAGAATGAGACACGAGGATTTCCATTAATCTTTAGATTTACTGATATTTCTAGCAATATATTATATGACCCACTTAAGTCGCACGAAAGGTTGAAATAAACAGAAAGTCATATAGGCATCTAAAATTCTGCAACTTTGCACTTTCGACAAGTTATCATGTTCCCGTGATAATTTTCAGCACAGACATTTGATTAGGACATCGTAAGCGCGGTTGGAAAGTAGACTCGATTGGCTTTCCAACGGTATATTACATGACCTATTTCTTATTAAATATCCTTACGAAAGAAACCCCAAGATTCTGGTTTCAGATCTGGACAGACTTTAACAGATTGTATTATTATTATAAAAGTGCTTTGAACTACACAAATTCTCAACTTTTCCTCTTATTTTCTCATCTAAATTAGATCATGAGTAAGTCATGAACTTAGGTATTTAGATTTTTGATCACGAGAAATTTTTATAAGAGCATTCATAGTTTGATCACTACATGATCAAGATCAATTTTGATTTCATGGTTTATTATGTAAGAATGGCAAGAGGCTCAACCCTCACAAATGCAAGAAGCTACAAGATTCACCATCCATACTAATGGTTAGGATAGATCTAACTTGATGTCCCCCAATTGGAACGATTCACGGATTTATGATACTAATCCTCGCTTAGGATTAATCTTGTCTTCTAATAATACATTAATCGTTATTTGAGATATTAATATGATGCCGCTAAAATTTTCGGTTAACATTGCCCACATAAAGATGACCAATAACAACCCTGGATTTCACAAGATATAGTCATATACATAACACAAGGGAGTATGCTTCTTGATAAGGATCGAACAAGTCTCGAAATCATAATCCTCCCTTGAACATTATGCTTTCCTATTGGATTAATAGTTTGTTGCTAAAAGGCTAGGTTGCATGTTATTACAAGGGAGTCACATAATCACAAGAGAATTTCTACTATACGAATTGCAACACCTAGCAAGTTCATCATGCATTAGGCCAAATGGTTCTATGAAGCATTTTCATTCCAATTTAAGAAAGAACACAATTGCTCAAACATTAGCCCCACAACTCTCAATGAGAGCTTCATCACCATTAACTTAAAATATAAGGTTGAGATTTCTAGGTTTAAGGCTTACACCAAATCTGAAAATGTATGAACCCCATCTCTACATGACCTATTTTTTCATGCAACCTCCTCACTCATCAATTTTATATAGTGGGATTAACTCAATATATCTAAAAATCAAAATTTACCAACACATACCTTAGAAAGCCATAAAATTTCAAGAGATATTTGCATGAATAATTCAAGAGAAGAACTTCATTCAACCAATAGATCAAGTTTAGGGATTTCTAAAAGATGCAAATTTGAGGAAAAGAAAGAGGGAAAACCCACTCACACATCCAACCCGACCGGCCATCGCCGTCCTCCGCGGCCTGGCCCGCCGCCGCCCAGCCGGCCGCCGTTGATCCCTTGTGCGCGCGCGCAGATCCGATCCAGAGAGGGAGAGAAAGAGTAGAGAGGAAAAGAGAGGGAGAGAAATAGAGTGCTTCAGATCAAGATGGGATTTTTATTTGGGTTCTAGGGTTTCTTCTCCATGAAGAAACCTCTCAAGAATGAGGATGAAGACATAAAAGGTCTCTTGACTCTTTCAAGAGTCAAACCCCCAAAGTATTACAAGTTTGCCACCTCCCTTCCATCCAAGTGTCACTCCCCCAAATCAAGAAGATCTTGGCCATTGATCTTTCCTCTCATGCATACCTACTCCCTCCACTAAAATATAATATACATAAAATTGCCATTAATGTATATACATGCATTTCAAGTATAATACTAGTATTTCATCTCATTGAAATACAAGTCACATAATAATCATGGTATAGGCATATTCATATATGCCACTAGACATTCCCAAATTAAGTTAAAATTCATTACACATTCAATTAACATATAATTTGAGATTATGTTTTTAAATCAGCGTTTAAAAATTCGGGGTGTTACATCCTAGATCTTTGGAGGGGTGGGAGGGCGGTGTTTTTGAGTAAAGAAAGAGAAAAATGATGAAATTTAGGGTAAGAATTTCTCTTGCTCTGATACAAAAGTCTGTCATCTTAAGAAGATCATACATAGACTCAAGCAGAGTCCGAGGGCGTGGTTTGAGAAGTTCAGCCTTATCATTTCTGGTATTGGCTTTTACCGTGTCATTCAGATCACTCTATCTTCGTTCGGTGCACAAGGTCCGGCATCATAATTTTAACTGTTTATGTTGATAATATTTTACTTGTAGTGATTCAGCTGGCCTATTAGAGACTAAGAAGTATCTCTTAAGCGTCAGTTTGTGACCAAGAATATGGGACGTCCAAATTCTTTCTAGGAATTGAAGTTGCACATCAAAAACAAAGTGTACTTCTTTTCAAGAAAAAGTATGCTCTAAATCTTTTTAAGGAAGCAGAACTTTTAGGATACAAGCCTGTTAACACTCCAATAGAAGCTAAAGTGAATTTATGGTTTGATGACAGTCACACACTTGATGATCCAGGAAGATAAAGGATATTGATTGAGAAGTTAATATATCTCACGGTTACTAGGCCAGATATAATTTTTGGTGTAGGAGTACTGAGTAGATTCATGTATCAGCTCAGCGAGACTCATTGTTTAGCTGCAATAAGGATTCTGACTTACATCAAGAGTTGTCCAAGAAATGAGTTAGTGTACAGAAAACATGGGCATATACGCATTTTTGGATACTTGAATTCAGGATATACTGGTGGCAGAAAGATAGGAAGTTTACTACTGGGTATTGCACCTTTGTTGGAGAAAATCTGGTGACTTGGAGGAGTAAAAAGTAACATGTGTCTCGCTCGAGTGCAAAAGCTGAGTATAGAGCTATGACTCATACGGCATGCGAGATGATGTGATTAAAACATTTACTGATGGAGCCTAATTTCAGGTAGTCTGGGCCTATACCTATGTATTGTGATAATCAATCTGCCATCTACATTGCCCAGAATCATATATTTCATGAAAGGACCAAATACATTGAGATTGACTATCATTTTGTCTGAGATGCTTGGACAAAAAAGGTGGTTACGTTCCAGTTCACACTGTTTCAAAGTAGTTGGCTGTCTCCCTACCAAAGCTGCCTTACCTCAGGCATTTTCTAATTTATGTAACAAGCTGGGCATGTTAGATGTCTATTCTCCAGCTTGAGGGGGGTGTTAAGTTAGATTATTAGTATTGGTTATTGAGTTGTTACTCATATGCCCTCCTATTATATATATATTATATATATATATTATATATATATCAGAAATATGTATATCAGCCGACAACGGAGAGTCCCTCTCAGCTGCGGTGACGTGGCACATTATGAGCCATTGTAGGGGCCGGAAAATCTGGTGGTCGGAGAAAGTGGTTTTAGCTGTAAAAGATTTCCTTGATTCAAGCGAAACGATTACAACCAAAAGAACTACTCTTCCCTCTTTTCCTGTTACAAGGGAGGGAGGATGTCTGAATCTTCCCTTTGTTTAGGCTGGGTTCTTCGTGTGGCGATGGAGAGTGAATCTTGTTCTCCGTTGACCAGATGACCGTCCTGGACCGTCGGGGGTCTTCTCTTCGGTCTTGTTAGTAGAAAGAGTAACTCAGCTCAGTCTACCAAAACTCTCAAAGAGGAGGTAGGCGAAGAGCGGCTAGTACTCAGTAAGCTCGCTGAAGAGTCGTGCTTCTCTCTTGATGATCCTCCTGCCTGGATTCGATCGATCTTGATGATGCCTTGACCTTCTTAATTCTCGACCTTTCCAAAGCTTCGATCTTCTCAAAACTCTCCCTCTTTTTTAAAAAGCTTCGATCCCCTCTTCATAGCAAACAAGGCTATTTATAGGGGTCTCAGGGGGTGAAGGTGCCTCCTGAAAACGCTCCCGAATGAGGGGCCACTACCGCTACATGCGCGGTGACTGGCCCGCAATCAGGGCAGTTGCAACTGAGACGTGGGCATTGAGCCAAACCGCCTTGAAGTTTGAGACGCGGGCGTCGAGCCAACGCGCCTTAATGCTGAGACGTGAGCTTCGGGCCTTCACGTCTGGACGCTGAGGCGCGGGCGTCGGGCTGACACGCCTTGATGCTGAGACGCGAGCTTCGGGCCTTCACGTCTGGACGCTGAGGCGCGGGCGTCGGGCCGACGCGCCTTGATGCTGAGACGCGGGCTTCGGGCCGACGCGTCTGGACGTTGAGACGCGGGTGTAGAGCCAACGCGTCTTAATGCTGAGACGCAAGCATCGATTCCTCGCGTCTAGAGCTGAGACTCTGCTTCTTTAATGGCTGGTCTGTTAGTCTTTTTAGACAGCCTACAGAACCCCCTCCAAAGTTTCTGATATTCCGCGGTTGAATGGGACGGATTTCAGAATACTTTGGATCTTAGCCGTGTTCGCGTTTATGACTGGACTGTTGATGCTTCGGGCTTGATCTTATCTGGAATTGGTCTTCGTGAGTGTACTGTTGAACTCTTTGAAGCCGTCAGAGTTGATCGTGTTGAGTGTCTAGATACACAGTCTAGACCTCCCCGATTGCTTTTAGTCTGTCACGGGTGTGCTTTTGGCCGGAGTGGTTGGTTGTCTGTTTGCGTCAGTGTACTGTTGAACTGACTTTGCAGAAGCAGGAGACTGGACGCAGGTTCCTTTTTGAAAAAGCAGAGACTGCTTTAAAGACGCGACTTCTTAGCGAGACGCGATGTTTGGCCTGTTTGAGGGGACGCGGACTTTGGAGAGACGCATCTCTTGAAATGCAGACGCGATTTTCTGGGTGCATTTATGATGATGCTGACGGGGCATGTCCACCGAAGAGCCGCGTACTTTGAGGCGCGCACCTGTGCCATGTCATGATTACGGCCGCCAGCTGGGCCTGGGGAAACGGCGAGATTTCGCCTTTTTGGCGCGCGGATCTCCCGGTTCATTAAATGAACTGCTCCACGTGTCAACTTCTGACTTGTGGCGGGGTCGCGACGCATGATCTTCCCTGTTCAAACAATGATTTGCTCCACGCTCAGGCAGCGATTCGCTGCAGCGTTTATTGGGCCAAACGCTGCGTATCTTCGCGAATCTCCGTGCCTATAAAGGCAACAGTTGGAGAGATGTATCTTCTTCTCCGAACGAACGCATTCTCTGAGAAAAAGAACTTCCTTCTCTGTTCACTATTCATCTCCTCGCTCGGATTTCTTGATCTTCAATGGCTCCCAAGACAAACCGACTGCATCGACCTCAAGGGCGACCGTCGCCGAAGCTGAGAGAGATGCTCCTCTGCGCAGGAGGGTGTTTTTTCGAGGTAAAAATGCACCTTCGGTGTGGTTTCCGCCATTAAAACATGTTCATAGAACCCTAAGGACCTTTAACACAATATCGTGTTTTGATTCTCGGACGCTGTCCTTGAGATGATAACCGGGGCGCGGGCCTGATGATCCGACGCTGGTGAACTCTGCACTCTGGGTCCTTCACTTAGAATATTTCTAATTGTGAAGGTCTCTGGACGCGATTTGCAGAACGCGGATTTGATCCATGCGTTCTGTGCCGCGTTATGTGCCATCAGGCGCTGGCGTCCGAGTCCAAGCACTTTGAAATTTCACAAGTCTTGGTTTGCAGAA
>JAVJIF010024463.1:0-50495 GCA_038442645.1 Agave tequilana | reverse complement strand
TTTTGTAAAATTTTAGAGATTTTATGGGAATTTTTAAGACTTTAAAAATCCAGTTTTCCAATCCTAAACTGACTGCCAGGCTCTGGTGGTCGACCGCACGGTCGACCGGACCAGAGCCGGTCGACCCGTAGTGGTCGACCGGACGTGCACAGATACGTGCACGCAGCCAGCCCATTGAGCCGGTCGACCGAGCGGTCGACTGACTGTGAGCACCCACTCTCGGTTTGCTCCGGTCGATCGAGCTCGACCGGCCAGAGAGCCGTTGTTCTCTGGTTCTGGGCGCGGTCGACCGGGCGGTCGACCGGTAGCTGCTAACGGTCAAAAATTGACCATTGGCTGGTGATTATAGTTCATTTTTGCATCATCTTCCACCTCTATACTATGCATAATATCAATAAAATCTATTTTTTACTCTTTTTCTCTCTATTTTCGCAGGTCCATATTTTAATGGAGAGAGGCCCACAAATCCATGCAATTATCAAGAATAAAAGGGGATTAATTCAAGCCCAAAAAGAAGCCCAAGAGTTGAGCCCAGGATCTTGAATCACCCACGCATCCAGTCAGCATTCTAGAAGATCCACGTGGCCACAACCTGCAACAAACCAGCAACAAAATCGCTGGCGTAACGGCCTAGATTTTGCCGCGGAAACGCGGCTCTGGCCGCGTTTCCCCGGCAGGAATCTGGCCGTTGTGCCAGCGATTGATCCCCAACCGTCTGGATTCTGGAGCCTTCTCCTCTGAGGCCTATAAATAGGCCATCAGGGCCAGTGAGAGAAAGGGAGGAGAGAATAGAGAAAAGCTTGTAATTTTAGTTTTTCTCTAGGTTTTATTGCTTTTAGTCTTCTTCTTCCTCCTAGAAATTCTGCAAGAGAGAGATAGTGAGAGAGTGAAAGCTTGTAATCAAGGGGTGACAACTTGAAGCAAAGTAAGGATTAATCCAATCTACTTTCTCTTCTTTTGCAATTTCTAGCGCTTTTCATTACTTGCTTTATTTCCTTCAAACTTTACTTTCATAGCATAATGTCTTGTTGTTTTTTTTCTAGTGTAATGGATAGCTAACTTCTTCTAACATGACTAGCTAACAACTAATCTTGCTAACTTCTAACTCTTGGGTGAATGCTAATTCTTAATCTTGCAAATGTTGAGTCTTTTTCATCCCCGATGGGTTACTTTCATTCTTGGCAATCTCTTGTTGTAATTCTCCATATGATTCATGTGTGCCTCATTTAGAGCCTTGTCTTTAGAACAAGTGCCTTGATGGAACATGGAGATGGAACACCAAACATTGCTATTTGTTGTACAACTTTCTTACTTCAACGCTAACTTTTTGTATGGCCTTGAATGTCTAATGAATTTTGTATCTTCTTCCTTAGCATCCCTTGAGTGACACTCCCGATTCCATCATGAAATTCTATCTTGAGAGCTGATGAAATCAATGAGGCTACAAGACAAGTCCAAGATGATCACCCATCCATCAAAGGGGAAAGTACTTGACCAACAAGCAAGACAAACACTTGCCGATGAATCAACATGAGGCATGCTTCACTCTAACGGAGATTAGTAAGTTAGCAAGTTAGTAAGGTTAGCTAGTCATGGCTTTTTCCATTCTAAAAGTCTTTTGCAAGTTTTCTCTACTTTAGTTTTCTTCCTAAAAGCAATTCTTGTTTTCAAATTCTTTTCATTCTCTTTCATCGTTTTTACTTTCATGTACAAAACCACAACCAATTCTTTCACCTATTTTTCCATGTCTTTTTCATTCTTTTGAAACAAAGAAGACTTTCGTTTGTCTTTCTTCAACATCAAACCGTAAAGCTTCCATCGTGAGCTCTCTTTGTGATTCGACCCGTATAGCTTATGCTACTACGGTGATTTGGAAATGAGTACATTACACATTGTGAATACACTTCGGAGTGATTAGCACCTAAGGTTGACTCTAAACCTTCTCTCTTTTGTTGAATATCTGTGCGAATTATACTCCTACTAACTACCCTTTTTCCTTATCAAATTTGGTCGACCGGCCGGTCGACCGGATGGTCAAATCTGACCATTTTTTGCTGAAACGGCTATATTTTTAAAGAAGCTATAAATTGGGTTTTCTCTTAATAGTTTTCCACAAGTTTTTAGAGAGCAAAATTTCTGATCTTACCAGTGTTTTTACAGCAATCAAAAAGAAGTTTTTGGGCTCAAATCTTTACAATCTATTTGGTGTTTTTCTAGGGTTTGAAAATCAAAGAAAAGTGTTTTTTGGGAAAAGAGTTTTTGATTCAACTTCTTTATCTTGATTTCAGTTTTTCCCAGGATTTTCTTTGAGTATTTGTTTTCCATTCCTTTAGTTTTCCACACTTGAGCTTCATTCTATCCTATCTATAGGGTCTTTGTGTTTGTGGGAAAAAGAGATTGGTTTGTGATCTTTTGATCACCAAGTTGTAAACCCTACTTTTGCTTGGCTTTGTGCCTTTCCCTCATAATGTTGAGGAGGTTGTGCAAGTGGGTTGCATTCCTCTAGTTGTGAGGTGATCCTTGTGTAGCTTTGTGCTTATCCCTCAAGTTGTGAGGTGATTGTTTTGGTTGGCTTGGTGCTTTGCCTCTAGTGAAAGGTTGTTTGTAAAGAGAGGAGTTGGGTACTCCTAGTTATTATATTGCCCCAAATCCTCGGTGGAGGTTCCCTGTGCGGGAGTCCTTTGTGGACAAGCTAGTGGATTTGAAATCCTTCTGGGTGAAGGCAGGGATGTAGAGCTGGGTGCTCGAACCTCGAAACAAATCTTATTGTTTGCGCTTGATCCATTGACTCTCTCTCTCTCTCTCTCTCTCTCTCTCTCTCTCTCTTTGTATTGTGCCTTGCATTATTTCATATTGATCATTCATATTTATATGCTTGGCTTGGTTGTGTGTGCATCACTTATTGGTTGCATCAAGTGTAATTGCAATTAGTTTTTAAATTCCGCATTTAGTTCATTAGATTAGCATTATCACCTATTCACCTCCCCTCTAGGTGATTTCAGAGACATGATGTCCCTGAACCCAATCCTAAAAGTTGAAAATTTTGATGTTTGGGGTATCGACTTCATGCCATTCTCTAATTCCTTCGGTAACCAGTTCATTTTGGTTTCTAAAGATTATGTCTCCAAATGGGTAGAAGCTGTGCCAACTAAGAGCAATGACAACAAAGTGGTTGTCAAATTTCTCAAAGAGAACATCTTCTCCTGATTTGCCACCCCTAGAGCGATAATTAGTGATAATGGATCACATTTCTGTAACAGAGTTTTTAAGCTCTGATGTGAAAATATTCCATCAATCACAAGTTATCCACTCCGTATCATCCCCAGACAAATGGGCAGGGAGAAGTCATAAATCGACAACTCAAGCTCATTCTGGAAAAGACTGTCGGACAGAATCGAAAGGATGATCGGTCAAACTCAATGATGCATTGTGGGCTTACCATACTGCTTTTAAGACAATTCTGGGAATGTCTCCTTATCGAATCGTATTTAGAAAAGCCTGTCATCTACCAGTCAAATTAGAACACCATGCCCTATGGCCCATGATTGTAAAAATCAATGAACAATAAAAGAGTTAAGAATTTACCGTGTAGCTTGTAACTAATGGGTCGTGTCCACAAGGAGGAATGCGATGAAAGCTTTTCGGTGTTTCATTTAATAACAAAGAATTGTGCTCGGTTTTTGATTGAAAAGAGAATGGAAAGAAGGAGATGATTAAAAGAGAAATTGTAACTTTGGAGAAGGCTTTGGAAAAGGTGATTTAAAAAACTTGAAAATTGTTTAGTTGATTATAATATAAGAAGGAGAAGATCTGAGCTCACTAATTTTTAACTCAACTATGTACTTATCTCATGGAAATTTGGGTTGCATTACTTTTATTATGAACCAAAACCTTTAGTTTCTTTTAATGTCCGAGCAAAACAAATAAGATCATTTCATTTAAATCTTAAACCCTATCATTACAAATCATTAAGAAGTGAATATTAAACCATCAAGAGCGAAGAAGCAAGTATGGAATAAAACAGTTCAAAGAGATTTGTGCTTTAAAAGACCAAGTTTAAAGTAAAGAAATCCTCATGTGCTTTCAAGAACGAAGTTTTAACTAAGGTACTTTATGATTCAAAAAGTGTTACTTTTTATGAAAATCAGTCAAGAGAGAGGTGATAGAAGAGGTCCATTAGTGAGCCCAGAAAACGAATTAGCTACTCATTATGAAATGAAAACAAACAAGAGAATGACAAGTAAACTTGAACATACCGAATTCGAGTTGAGTTGATCAAGCAAGTAGAAGCTCCTTTGATTGTCACTTCAAAGACGAATTACACACTCAGTTTCACTCTTCTCTCTGGTGTTTGCACTGAACTACAAATTATAAAACAAAATACAACTTCTATACTATCTAACAAAGATCCTAAATCTTTAAAGAATAAACAAAAATTCTAATCCTAATCTTCGCTCCTTTTTCAGTACAAAACCCTAGCTTTTATAGGCAAAACCTCAGAGGGAAGGGAGTGAGGTCCCCTTATCTCCACCAACAAGCCGCGGATCCGCGGCTTGGGCCGCGGATCCGCGTGGAGGATATGATGGCGTGGCTTTGGGCTTCCTTTTGTCTTGTTAGATTTATTGTTGCAGCTCCCTGATTTGACGAAACAATCTTTGATTTGTTGGATTCAACCGCTGATTAGTCTCTAATTTTGCATAATTTTCATCACATCTCACATTTATTTGATAAATAAATTCTGCTAATAATACCTTGCTTACTTGATCCTAGGTCAATGGTGTTCAAATGAAGAAAAAGATCCAAATCACCATTTAATTGGTGATTAAAAGGGTATTAAAATAGTTATTGACCTAGAGAACTGATTCTGTCAAAACCAGGGGTTGCAAAACCAAAACCGGGAGCTTTAGCCGACAGGGGGACAACAGGGCAACGCGCCGCCCAAGGACTACCACGGAAACGCGGCATTTGCCGCGTTTCCGCGGCAAGACGGCCGCGCTGCGCGCGCCGTTTTGGGTCACATCTTGTCCCTGTCCCCCCCCTCTTCGCTTGTGCCTATAAATACTCCTCTGGAGTTGCAGAAAGGATATATGAAAAGTTAGGAGTAGTTTCATTTCCATGTTGTATTTTAGGATAGTTTAGTTTAGATTAGTTCTTCTTCCTCTTTGTATTTTTCATTTTGTTTTAGATCTTGTAATAGGGAGAGAGAGTGGTACATGCTTGGAATGCAAGAGTGCTTGTAATAGAAGGTGACAATCTATGAAAGGTGCTCTCTTTACCTCTCTATGTTTTCTTCTCTCCAATCTCTTTTACATGTTTAGCTAATCTTTTCTCTCATGGCAACTAACTACTAACCACCAACTAGTCTAACTTCTTTTTGATAATCCACATGAATCTAATAGCCTCGTTTTGGCCTTGCTCTTGCAAGAGCCATTGATGGCTCATGATGATGGATCTAACTCTAACTTCTTAACTCTCTAACAAGTTAACATTACTTTATTTCATGCTTGCTCTTATTGGGTTTTGATGATTTAAGTGTAGCTTATACTTGTTTTGTTGAGTTGGGTTGTGAAGAGTTACATATGGGTCATACTTTGTAAAGCTCTTGAACCAAGGACTAGTGATTGCCAAGGAAACATGTGAGGCAACTATCACTAAGAGGTTAGCATGTTGGTGGAGTCATTAGTAGTTAGTAGCCATGGGTTTTCTTTCTCTTTCACTTTATTTTAGATATAAACAAAACTACAAAAATCATTCTTTTCTATGTTTCCCACTTCTTTGTTTTCACCGTACACTTCTCTTTCCAGTCTTTCTTTTCTTTTCTTTTGATTCTTTAAAACTTTGAAGAACTTTTTAACAAACACGTGAATCAACAGTAAAGCTTCTATCGCCTCCCGTCCTTGTGGATTCGACTCGTTTTAGCCTCTATGCTATAACGGAAGTATCGAGGAAGCCAAAGCACACACACTTTAAATATCCATTTCAAAACATACACTTTTTGTGCGCGATTTTACCTCGATCAAATTTTGGTGCCGTCGCCGGGGATGGAAACGGTTTGATTTCACAAGTTTGCTAACTTTTCTTCTTTGTTTTTTGGTGTGCAAGTTAAAGTTTTAGCATTGCAGAAATCCACACTTGCTCAAGTGTGGTCGGGTAATTCTTGTATATTCTTATTTTCTGTTGCTAATTTTTTTTATATTACCTGTACACTGTAAATAATTTAAGAATTAAAATACGGTAATTGGATGCTTTAAAACGGTTTAGACATTTGCATCTAGGCACGTGTCAATTTTCATTCCAATATACTGTATTTTATTCTTGTGTTGTTGTGATCTTGTAGGAGGTGTACATATTGCATTGCATATAGTTAGGACAAACATTTCAGTAATTTACTCGTTTTGTGTTCATCCTTATCTATATTGCACTCTTGCACTAATTTAACTTAAGGGCAAAACCCAAGACAACATAAGGTGGGGAAGTCATTACCCTCCCTTAGCCCAAAAATCACCTCCCCACTCACACAACCCAAGCCTAATAAAAATTTCTAGACGTTGGCCCCTAGGGACATCTCAGACTCATTTAGGAGATTGACCTAAGGGGGAAGTTGTTAGAATTTGACTCTTGCGAAATCGGTGTCTAAGGTTGGGGATTGAGAGGCGAAACCTCGAAGAACAGTGGTTTGGCATAATTAGGCCCATTGCTCCGGCACGGATACCTCCCACTGATCTTGCCTCTACCTGGCCGATTAACTCGTGGTCAGCTTCCGACAATATACCCCCCGTGGACAGTCTAACCAGTTAGGAGTCGTCTAGGTCTAAGTCAACCCTAGCATAGGCTTGTTTTCTTTTTCTTTTTCTTTGTTGTTGGTTTGTTTGTTTGTTTTTCTTTTTGTAAATTGTGATATGGATTTTAATAACAACAATTCTTTCAATTATAATATGAATCCATATTTCACCCCGACCTCATTTGACTCAGATAACTCTGACCCGATAATGTACAACATGAACCAACCATATATACCGGGTTGGGATTATCTGAATCAATATGACCCATATCCCCAACCATATGACCCTAATTTTCAAAATAATTTCAACTCTTCACAGAGTTCATTGGGATTCACCTACCCCGAGTCAAATTTTCAACCATCTTGTCTATAATTTTCACAATATTCGTTCCCCAATTTTGATTCATATACTCTTTTTCCTGAACCACCAATTGAAGAAAAATCATCATTGGAAAGGAGTATAGAAGAGTCCCTACAACAAATGCAAATTTACTTAATTCACAATCCTTCCCACATCAAACTCCACATACTCCTTTTCTAGAGCATCCAATTGACGAAGAATCTGAACTAGAAAAGCGTTTGGAAGTCTGTTGCGAAAGAATGCAAAACATGTTGGACTCATCCTCTCAACAAAATTTTCAAGAGTCCTACTCATCTTTTCCAGTCTCACCTATTCAAAATGAACAAACTTCAATACTGGACTTGAGTATGGAACCCTTGCGTGAGTCCGAGCAGCAACCGCACAATCCGATGGACTCACAATTTCACCATAATTTCCAAAATCAACTTCCATACCTATATTTTCAAGAACCAATTACAAAGAGTACGGAAGACATAATTCCAACTCCAAATTCTGTTACACAGCCTATCAGTAGGTTAGATTTGTTGGCCCAAAGGCCTTCCACCCTAGTTTTGATGATGATTAACTCATGTAGTTATGTTTACTAATAATCTTGTGATTTTAGTTTCAGATCATTAAGCAAAATATTAGTTGGTGATGCTTCAAAAAGAGGAGTTTGGAAGCTTTCACTTGGTGATTCCAGGGCCCAAGCATCAAGATCTCATATAGCTTCGCTCGTGGATCACGGAGTTTGGACCGAGTCGACTTGAAGATGAAGATCGTCAAGAAGACTTAGGTATCCTAGTGTTTAGTGTATTTAGATCCATTTGTAAAGCTTAAAATAGTTGATATGCTCAAGTGCACAACACACACAAGTTTTATGTTTGGATATTGGTTTTTTCGGTTTTTAGTTTAACCGATATGTGTTTTCATGAATAGACTGATCAAAACAAGTTACATGGTTTACATGTATAGTAGATGTATTCTAGTTATACATACATGCTTACACTTCCTATACAAACTTATTTTGACTATCTTATTCATGTATTGAAAAATCAAGTTTGATAAAAATACAAGTTTTGGTTTTTGGTAAAAATGATAAGACACAAAAATAGTTCATATTGATTGATATTTGAGCCAAACTTTTTATCACATGTTTATATATCAATGCAAAATGATAAAACTATTTTTGGGTATTTTTACAAGACTTAAAAAGATTTTCTAAAATATTTTTAACATGTGTTTCTGTCCCAGTTTTGTGACTGACAGGCCAGGTCGGCCGACCGCACGGGTCGACCGCACCTAAGGCCGGTCGACCCTTGCGGTCGACCGACGTGCACAAGCCTATGCACGTTTGGCAGACACAGGGACGGTCGACCGGGCGGCCGACCGTACCAGAGAGCTCTGCTCTCTGTTTATTTGGGTCGACCGGGCGGTCGACCGGGTTTGCCCAATGGTCATATTTCTGACCGTTGGCGGTCGGCCGGGCCGGCCGACCGGTAGCCTGTCAGGCTGCCAGATCAGCCTAACGGCTAGTTTTGTTTTGGGCTATAAATACCCCATTATTTGGTGTTTTTAACCAAGATTTTTAGAGCTGATTTTCTCCCATTCTCTGGTTTTAAAAAGAAGTTTTTAAAAGAGTTTAAAGAGCAAAACGATTCATCTTGTTTGTTTTTAAGTGTTTTCTTATGTTCAAAGAAAATAGTTTTTTTGGGAATTGGTTTCTTATTCTTCATTTCTATATCAATTTGGTATTTTTCTCAAGAGATTTTCTTTGATCAAAAACACTTTGTCTTTTCACACTTGAGCTATATCATCTATCCTATTCTATTAGGATCTTTGTTTTGTGGAAAAGAGAAAAAAGTAAAGAGGTTTGTAGTTGAGATATACCACTTGTTGTAAACCCTTGATTTCTTGAGTTGCTCCCTCTTGGTAGAGGTTGAGGTTGTTGTATTGGGTTGGTGTTTGCTCCCTCTTTGGTAGAGGTTGAGCCTTGTGGTTTGCTCCCTCTAGTGAGAGGTGGAGTTGGTGTTTGTAACCCTCTTCGGTAGAGGTGTTGTGGTTGTATTGGCTACGGGCCTACCCCTCGGTTGTGAGGTGGTGTTTGAGAGAGGAGTTTTGTACTCCTTGTGTTGTAACAAATCCTCTTCGGTAGAGGTTTACCTCGGTAGGAGATAGTGGATTAGAAATCCTACACGGTGGTGTAGGCGGGGATGTAGAGCTGGGTGCTCGAACCTCGAAACATATCTTTGCCTTTGCGTTTGATCCATTGTCTCTCACTCTCTCTCTCTCTCATTTATTTGTGCATAGTATCATTCATATCATACATATCTATTTGCTTGTGTATTGCCTTGCATCTTTCATATTGCTCATCCTTATATGCTTGGCTTTATTGTGTGTGTGCCTCACTTATACTTAACCACAAGAGCTTCACATAGCACCTCAACCCATTCAAGGGGAATCAAGAGGAGTTAGTCCAGAGCCCTTCACGGGGAATTCGGCTACACTTGTGTGTTGTATTAAGTGTGTTGCAAAATTTGCATTAGCTTCCGCATTTAGAGCATTTAGTTTCTAGATTAGCAAGTACACCTATTCACCCCCCTCTAGGTGTACTTTTCAATTGGTATCAGAGCCAATGCTCCTGATACTTAGGCTTAACATCCTAGGAGTGAGATCCATTTGTTTGCTAATCTACATTTGCATTTGTTTGTTTGCACACTCATATAGTTTACCATGGACTTCATGACCCCACCTATGTTTGACCCTTCCAACATCATTGTTTGGAAGATTAGGATGACCGTTTATTTACAAACCCTAGGACATAAGGTTTACCTTGCCATTACCAAGGAATCCTACCTTAGTGATAGCAAGCATATAGGGGCCAATGCACAAGCCCTTGAGGCCATTAGAAGCACATTATCTAAAGATTATCTCTTGCATGTTTCTAACCTTGATTCCGCTTTTGCAGTGTGGAACAAGTTGATAACAACCACCACCTCCAAGCTTCAAACGCCTATCCAACAAGAAGAGGAATCTAGTGGAGAGTCCGACTCACAATGCTTGATGGTCCAAGGGAATGACTCCCTTGAGGTACTTTCGGAACCCCACTTAGATTGTGATGATGCTAGTTCTTCTTGTAATGAGAATATTGATCCCCATGCTTTGAATGAAGAACTATCTATAGTTTGTGAAAAATTAATAGAAAAATATAATGTTTTGAAAAAGAAAAGTCTAGACATTGAAAAAGAAATAAAAATCTGCATTCTAGACTTAACAATGTTTTGCAAGAGAAGGAAGAGATTTCTAGTGAATGTGTCTCACTTAGATCTCAACTTAATCTTGTTGTAAAAGAAAATGAGTTTTTAAAATCTAAAAATGATTTTGAAACTCTTTTGAAGAAAAATGAAAATTTGTCTTCAAAAGTTGATTTTGTTTTAAAAGAAAATAATTCTTTAAAAAGAGAAATTGATTTTATTTCAAAAGAATTAGAAATTTGTTTAAATAAAAATGTTTCTTTGAAAAACAAGATTGATGCACATGTTTGCCATGCTAGGGGTAGTATCACACACTTCACCTATTGCATGCCACACTTCTTCTTTAATTAACAATGATATATCCATACTTAAGAAGAGTGTAGATTGTTTGGGCTCCACTTTGAGCCAATGTGTTGTGGGCCATACACGATTGGAATCTTTGTTTCGAAAGAAACAAGTTCCATCTTTTCATGCACACCCTCCACGGCATGCACCCATCACATGTATGCTCATGTGTACACTTGTACACATTGTGGACGTAAGGGCCACCTTGCTAAATTTTGTTTTGATCGTATACATGATTTTAATTTAGCAAATAAGTTTGTTTTGGGTTAGAGAAAGTACTAACCCCCATGGACCTAAGAAGATATGGGTACCAAAGACCACCCCTCCTATTTTTGATGTAGGTGTGGCCTCTCACATGACGTGAGAGTAGCCGTACCTTGGAGTGGATGCGTTCCGAGCTTCATGGAAATCTATTGGATGCATCACTTTCAAGGGGAGTTTGGTGGAGATGACCACCATGTTTTGGAGACAAGGGAATTTGCCTTCTAGGTTTTGGTAACGATTCCTAACTCCTAATTTTTATTTACATGCTTTTAATATTCATTGTTTATAGCATGTTTCATTGTTTAGTGATTAGTATGAAAATGTCATGTAAATTAGATTCTTGACATACATGTATAGTATTTGAGACACCCATGTTTAATATGGATTATTATTTTGTGTTCTCGTATTTGATTAGCTATCATGTACATCATAAATTTAATAACATGTGGATTTATATAATAATCATGTTTATGTTTTTCATGTTAATTTATATCCCGTTTTATACTTCATGTGTTGATTACATGTTTAGATGTTAGTTTTCATTAAGACTAGGATTAATACTTGTGCATGTAGTGGGCCACAAATAAATCTATATATGTTTGAGCTTGAATGCTTATTTGAACCCATTAGATGTGCTAGTATAGTCTAGTTTTGATGATTCATACATTTTAAACTTGTATTCCCATTTTGGTTTTGTTTTATAATCATGTGTTCTTATTTCATGTATATGTCTATTTTGCCAAACTTTAAGATATACATGTATACCCCTTGAGTCATTTGCCTTTCATGCAAATCTATACATTGGACTCAATTGTGTTTAGGGATATGTATGTATACTTTTTGTGTTGACAAATCATACATATGCCTTGAAATGAAACTTATTTTAATGAAAATTTAGTTTTTCATGTTTCCATGTGTTTATGTTTAACTTCATGTATATGTCTATTTTATCCAAATTATTGTTTATACATATACATCCTTTTGAGCCACGTGCCTTCATGCATATATCTTTGTGGACTCGTTGTGTTTGGATATATATGTACACTTTAATTTGTATAGGACATACATATACCTTGAAGATTAAATAAGTTTTTAATGATTTTCTTATTTTTAAAGGAATATTGAGCTAAATGTATATTTTCATGATCATGTTCTTCACATTGTATTTGTACACTCACATTTCTTATTTACTCATGTTTTGTTTTCATGAGTCATATTTATGCTTCATTGACTTGAGTGTTGACTATCATGTGGATTTTATGTTTTATGAAAAACTATTTTGTTTTATTCCTTACTTGAAGGATTTCGCACTAGTTTACAAGTTTTTCATTTAACTAGTTCGTATTCTTCATATGGTAGAGTTTTTCAAACGTACTCTATTTTCAAATCTATTTTTGAAACCCCTACCTTCCATGGGAGGTTGGATGGGAGATCATGTTCATGAATGCTTTAAAATGAAAATCATTAAAACTTGAACCATGATTGGGAGGCTAGTAATATGATGTATACACTTGATCTTATTGTTATTTCAATTGGTATCAATTTGACCTTTCTTGTATACTCATATATGTTTGTATGTATGTATGTTTCAATTCCAAGAATATCAATTTCTATTGGTATCTATTTTTCATACATATATATGTTTGTGTTTATGCTAAGCTTGAGCTTCAATTTTGTTTAAATTGATTACTTTTAAATTGGTATCAAGCCTACGCATTGTTTTAGTTGGTATTTCATAAAGGGGGAGAAAATTTAATTTTGTCTTTCAATTGGTATTTGTACTCCCATACTTTATGATTGAAAACTCAAATTTGGTATCATATGTTCAAAATGAAAAATATTTACAATTGGTATCAAAATTTTTGTTTAGACAATCAAAATTTATTATGTTTAATTTCAATTGGTATCAAGATTTTCATGTGTTTTGCTTAAAATTAGTATCAATATTTTTTTTTGTTTGTTTCCTTTCAATTGGTATCAAGACGCTATTCTTTGACATATTTTCAATTGGTACCTTAATTGATTGTCACCCCTAATTGACTTTGTGTTTGTTTTAGACAAAAAGGGGGAGAATGTTGTTTTTCTTATTTTCAACCTTTTATTGATTTTTTGTTTCGAACAAAAAGGGGGAGAAAGATTTGTTGATTTGGTTTTGTTTTTACCCCTCATCGAAGGTTGTTTCTTTATATTAAAAGAGGAGAAGATTTTGTTTTGCTTTTGATTTTTACCCCTTTGTTGATGATTGACAAAAAGGGGAGAAAGATTTTGAGTTTATAAGATTCATATATGCATGCTTATGTTTTGCATATATTAAGTTTAATTATTAAGTTTAATTTAGTTTAATTTTAATTGGTTTCTAGAGCATATTTTGTTTTTAAACATTCATTGGTATCTAGAACCTTTTATTGTTTATGCATAGATATGCATTCATGTTTAAGAACCTTCATTATATATTATTTATTGTTTATTTGTTTATGCATGAGTTAAGGGGGAGCTTCTTTGAAGCTTAACTTTAATCCATGCATATATAACTCCATGAGTTTTATCATCATCAAAAAGGGGGAGATTGTTGGCCCAAAGGCCTTCCACCCTAGTTTGATGATGATTAACTCATGTAGTTATGTTTACTAATAATCTTGTGATTTTAGTTTCAGATCATTAAGTAAGATATTAGTTGGTGATTGCTTCAAAAAGAGGAGTTTGGAAGCTTTCACTTGGTGATTCCAGGGCCCAAGCATCAAGATCTCATATAGCTTCGCTCGTGGATCACGGAGTTTGGACCGAGTCGACTTGAAGATGAAGATCGTCAAGAAGACTTAGGTATCCTAGTGTTTAGTGTGTTTAGATCCATTTGTAAAGCTTAGAATAGTTGATATGCTCAAGTGCACAACACACACAAGTTTTTTGTTTGGATATTGGTTTTTTTCGGTTTTTAGTTTAACCGATATGTGTTTTCATGAATAGATTGATCAAAACAAGTTTACATGGTTTATATGTATAGTAGATGTATTCTAGTTATACATACATGCTTACACTTCCTATACAAACTTATTTTGACTATCTTATTCATGTATTGAAAAATCAAGTTTGATAAAAATACAAGTTTTGGTTTTTGGTAGAAATGATAAGACACAAAAATAGTTCATATTGATTGATATTTGAGCCAAACTTTTTATCACATGTTTATATATCAATGCAAAATGATAAAACTATTTTTGGGTATTTTTACAAGACTTAAAAAGATTTTCTAAAATATTTTTAACATGTGTTTCTGTCCCAGTTTTGTGGCTGACAGGCCAGGTCGGCCGATCGCACGGGTCGACCGCACCTAAGGCCGGTCGACCCTTGCGGTCAACCGACGTGCACAAGCCTGTGCACGTTTGGCAGACACAGGGACGGTCGGCCGGGCGGCCAACCGTACCAGAGAGCTCTGCTCTCTGTTTATTTGGGTCGACCGGGCGGTCGACCGGGTTTGCCCAACGGTCATATTTCTGACCGCTGGCGGTCGGCCGGGCCGGCCGACCGGTAGCCTGTCAGGCTGCCAGATCAGCCTAACGGCTAGTTTTGTTTTGGGGCTATAAATACCCCATTGTTTGGTGTTTTTAACCAAGATTTTTAGAGCTGATTTTCTCCCATTCTCTGGTTTTAAAAAGAAGTTTTTAAAAGAGTTTAAAGAGCAAAAGATTCATCTTGTTTGTTTTTAAGTGTTTTCTTATTTTCAAAGAAAATAGTTTTTTTGGAATTGGTTTCTTGTTCTTCGTTTCTATATCAATTTGGTATTTTCTCAAGAGATTTTCTTTGATCAAAAACACTTTGTCTTTTCACACTTGAGCTATATCATCTATCCTATTCTATTAGGATCTTTGTTTTGTGAAAAAAGAGAAAAAGGAAAGAGGTTTGTGGTTGAGATATACCACTTGTTGTAAACCCTTGATTTCTTGAGTTGCTCCCTCTTTGGTAGAGGTTGAGGTTGTTGTATTGGGTTGGTGTTTGCTTCCTCTTTGGTAGAGGTTGAGCCTTGTGGTTTTCTCCCTCTAGTGAGAGGTGGAGTTGGTGTTTGTAACCCTCTTCGGTAGAGGTGTTGTGGTTGTATTGGTTACGGGCCTACCCCCTCGGTTGTGAGGTGGTGTTTCAGAGAGGAGTTTGGTACTCCTTGTGTTGTAACAAATCCTCTTCGGTAGAGGTTCCCTCGGTGGGAGATAGTGGATTGGAAATCCTACACGGTGGTGTAGGCGGGGATGTAGAGCTGGGTGCTCGAACCTCGAAACATATCTTTGCCTTTGCGTTTGATCCATTGTCTCTCAACTCTCTCTCTCTCATTTATTTGTGCATAGCATCATTCATATCATACATATCTATTTGCTTGTGTATTACCTTGCATCTTTCATATTGCTCATCCTTATATGCTTGGCTTGATTGTGTGTGTGCCTCACTTATACTTAACCACAAGAGCTTCACATAGCACCTCAACCCATTCAAGGGGAATCAAGAGGAGTTAGTCCAGAGCCCTTCACGGGGAATTCGGCTACACTTGTGTGTTGTATTAAGTGTGTTGCAAAATTTGCATTAGCTTCCGCATTTAGAGCATTTAGTTTCTAGATTAGCAACTACACCTATTCATCCCCCCTCTAGGTGTGCTTTTCAAGATTCACTTTTGAGCGAATTGATCAATGAAAGCGAGGAAAGCCTTTCTTATCAACCTTTGACCAATTCTTATATCCCTAACTCTACTGATTGGACCCATGAATCATGTCATTTTGGAAATCCAGCTTCAATTTCAGAGCACACATTTGAACTTGCCCAATCTCCAAGTTATAAAAGTCGCCTGGACATTTTGGCAAGTTATCCCTTTACTGAAATTGAAATCGAACCTGAAAGTGATCCCGAACCTCATATTAGTAATTCCCTTTCACTTTTTGGTTCAATAATGACCCCGGTATCTTTACAGAATTTTTTCTCTATTCCGGAGTCAACATTGAATCCTGTACCAGTACACCATGAAATGGAGTCACCAATCTCTTATGATCACACTTCATTAATGGGGAAAGTGTGTGAATATCAATTCTTTGGTTTGGACCCTATTTTTGAACCAATTTCGACTCTTATTGTTGACTCTCAACTTGATCTGAGTCAAATTCCCGAGTCGGTGTCGGTTTTTACTCCTGTTCTATTTGAGTCCAAATCACTCATCTTCCAAAATCACACATCATTGTTGGACAAGACTGTTGATGAAACTGACACAGTAATTATTTTTGAAAATTGAAAATTAGATGGGGATAAATTTTTCAATAAAACCATTCAATCCATTATTCTTTTCTGGGGTCATATTAGAGAGGTCCTTGGTGGGTTTCTGGATGATCCACAATATCTTGATTGGGTCGCAACGCTTGGCCCAATCCGACCACCACCGGAGCCACCCCCTTGAGGTAATCTTCCTTCCCTCTCCATTTGTTTCATGTCTATGCACATTCACGATGCATTGAGGACCATGCATGAGATAATGTGGGGGGAGGGTTTACTAACGTAGTTAGTTTTATATTTTCTTTCTTTTACACTTCTTTTTAATAAAAAAATAAAAAAATCTTTTTCTCTTTTTATAAAACTTTTTGAAACAAGACAAATAGTTTTGATTTATTTTTAAGAAAATTAAGATTATCTTAGGAATTAGGAAGACCTAAAATTGTGAAATTTTAAACCAAGTCAAAATAATAGATCTTGTTTAAATTTTAAGATAAGAAAATAAGATTGAAAAGATAATTTGATCTTGAATTTTTTACCTTAAATTTATGCACTTCACACTTACACAAATTTTGGGAATGAAACAAAGAATAGAAATGCCATAAAAATATATTTTAAAAAAAAATATGACAATAAAAATCACTTATTGAAGTTGGGTAATTTTGCCTCAGGAAGCATGATTATTCACACCAAAAATGGTGGATAAAAATAAAATAATCCCCTTTAGTTTTGTGGCCTTGTTTACTCGAGTCCTTAAGTCCAAGGGATGTTTTCTCATCTGGTGCCCTAAGACCATCTGGTTTGGAGTCACCGGCTAAAGGCTCACTACCCGGGTAAATAAGAAAGGCTAAGAAAACTAAGGGAAGGGAAAAAAAAAAGAAGAAAAAAATAATAATGATAATATAAATACATGGCATGAAAGTTAGAGTCGATATCCCAAAAACCTTCACTGTTCACAAAGTGCATATTTTTCTAAGAGTTTTATGAGAGATCAAAAAGTCAATTCAATTTTAAATTCTTACATTTAATTTATAACAAGATTTTTTTTGCATTTTGACTTAGTTTAAGAAAGAACAATTTCTGGTTAACCTATGACTTTAGATCACTTATATTTTCGCAAAAATATTTCAACATTTTTCTCTATTTCAAAATGTGTTTTCAAAATACTAACATTTGATTTCTTTCTTTATGGATTTTGTGGGTGTAATCCGCTGAAAACCCTCAGGAGACAAAACTCCTCCTCTAGGGGAAACTTAGAGGTTTAACGGCTTGTTGCACATGCTCAGTGCAATCGCGTCACCTGCGAAAGTGGTGTAATAATTTTCTTAGTTTTTTGTTTTGCTCGGGACGAGCAAAAGATAAGTGTGGGGATGTGATTAGTCTCTAATTTTGCATAATTTTCATCACATCTCACATTTATTTGATAAATAAATTCTGCTAATAATACCTTGCTTGCTTGATCCTAGGTCAATGGTGTTCAAATGAAGAAGAAGATCCAAATCACCATTTAATTGGTGATTAAAAGGGTATTAAAATAGCTATTGACCTAGAGAACTGATTCTGTCAAAACCAGGGGCTGCAAAACCAAAACCGGGAGCTTTAGCCGACAGGGGGACAACAGGGCAACGCGTCGCCCAAGGACTGCCGCGAAAACGCGGCATTTGCGGCGTTTTCGCGGCAATACGGCCGCGCCGCGCGCGCCGTTTTGGGTCACATCTTGTCCCCTGTCCCCCCTCTTCGCTGGTGCCTATAAATACTCCTCTGGAGTTTACAGAAGGGATATATAAAAAGTTAGGAGTAGTTTTCATTTCCATGTTGTATTTTAGGATAGTTTAGTTTAGATTAGTTCTTCTTCCTCTTTGTATTTTCCATATTGTTTTAGATCTTATAATAGGGAGAGAGAGTGGTACATGCTTGGAATGCAAGAGTGCTTGTAATAGAAGGTGACAATTTATGAAAGGTGCTCTCTTTGCCTCTCTATGTTTTCTTCTCTCCAATCTCTTTTACATATTTAGCTAATCTTTTCTCTCATGGCAACTAACTACTAACCACCAACTAGTCTAACTTCTTTATGATAATCCACATCAATCTAATAACCTCGTTTTGGCCTTGCTCTTGCAAGAGCCATTGATGGCTCATGATGATGGATCTAACTGTAACTTCTTAACTCTCTAACAAGCTAACATTACTTTATTTCATGCTTGCTCTTATTGGGTTTTGATGATTTAAGTGTAGCTTGTACTTGTTTTGTTGAGTTGGGTTGTGAAGAGTTACATATGGGTCATACTTTGTAAAGCTCTTGAACTAAGGACTAGTGATTGCCAAGGATACATGTGAGGCAACTATCACTAAGAGGTTAGTATGTTGGTGGAGTCATTAGTAGTTAGTAGCCATGGGTTTTCTTTCTCTTTCACTTTATTTTAGATATAAACAAAACTACAAAAATCATTCTTTTCTATGTTTCCCACTTCTTTATTTTCACCGTACACTTCTCTTTCCAGTCTTTCTTTCTTTTCTTTTGATTCTTTAAAACTTTGAAGAACTTTTTAACAAAACACGTGAATCAACCGGTATAGCTTCTATCGCCTGCCGTCCTTGTGGATTCGACTCGTTTTAGCCTCTATGCTATAACGGAAGTATCGAGGAAGTCAAAGCACACACACTTTAAATATCCATTTCAAAGCATACACTTTTTGTGCGCGATTTTACCTCGATCAACCGCTTGATTTGGAAGGATTCATTTCAACCGGTTTTCAACCTTTCTGATATGCCAAGATTTGCCCTGATTCTCTGATTTCAAATTTATACTGAATTAAATGGGCTTTTGGGCTCGTTTCTCTGGCCTATCCTTTAGCAGTGGGCCTGCATTTTATAAAGAACAATAGGACTTATTAATATGATTTCTTTAGATAACAATCATGAAAATGTGACAATATGTATACAAATATGTGACCAATCACACCTCCACACTTATCTTTTGCACGCCCTCGAGCAAAATATCAAAACTAATTTTAATCAATTATTAGACCATTTTCGCAGGTCACTCGATTGCACTGAGCATGTGCAACAAGCCGTTAAACCTCTAGGTTATCCCTAGAGGACGAGTTTTGTCTCGTGAGGGTTTTCAGTGGATTACACCCACAAAATCCATAAAGAAAGAGAAAAAAGTTAGTAATTTTGAAAAGCATTTTGAAAACAGAAAATATTTGAAGTATATTTGTGAGAGTTTAAGTAATCTATAAGTTATAGGAATATCAAATTTTTCATTCCTAAACTTAGTCTCTATTCAACAACATGTCATCAATTAAAGTAAGGAGTCAAATTGTTTTTCTCATCTGGTCTATTAATTTACCCTGAGTCGTATGCACCATCGTGACTGTGAAGTTGACTAAGGGTTCTTTAACATTAACTCCTATGTCTTATTTATATTTATTTGTGGTGGTATTTATTCCTCAATTCTAATAGGCTTTCTAATCTGCCCATGTAATGAGCCTTTAGTCGGTGACACCCAAACCGGACAGTTTTAGGGCACCAGGTGAGAAAACACCCCTAAGAACTTAAACACTCAAGCAGACAAGGCCACGAAATTAAGATTTTTATTTATAAAATGTACCCCTTTTAGGCGTGAATACTTATGCTTCATGATGCACAAATGCCCAGCTTAATCAGAGGATTTATATGTATATATTTTTTTTCAAACTTATCTAATTATCTTTTGCATAAATACCAAGGCTTGCTTAGGCCAAAGCACCTACCTAATCAATAATTAGATTTATTTTTTTTCATACATATATTTTTTTATAAGGCATAAGAGTCTTTGTTTTTAAACCCTAAGTGTGTAAGTGTATAAAGTATGCATATTTCATCAAGGTAAAGATTAAGACTAAATTACTTTTACAATTTTTCTTCTTAACCCTAAAAATCAAACAAGTCATCTTATTTTGACCAAGTGTAAGAAATCCTAATTATGATCTTCCTATTCCTTAAAATTGACTTAATTTCTTACAAAAATATATCAAAATATTGTTCTTACCTTTCAAAAAGTTTTTTTTATATATATACATTTTTTTTTGAGTTATATTAGTCATGTTAGAACCCTCCCCCACACTTATCTCATGCATTGTCCCTAATGTATGAAAGAAATGTATACATGCATGAAATGAAATGTAAAAGAGGTGCATATATTATACATAAATATGTACAACATCAAGTTTCTCCCCCACCTAGATCTTTTTCGGTCTTATCCCTCTAGCTCTCTTCCCGTCATTTCAATGGGTCCTCTTTATAGGGCATAGTGGGGAGGCCAATTTTTCTATCATTTTAGCTCTCTTCCTCTCCAGTCTCAACTTCTTTAGGTTTTCCTTTCTCATATTTTTACATTCATTATTCAAAATTGATCACCACCACACTTCTCACTTGGAACTTCCTCACTATGAATGCCTAGGAATTCTAACTCAGTTCCATATATCTCCTCAAAGTTTAGGTCAACACTTTCCCCTAGAGACGTGCAATTAACCAAAAGATCCCTAGTTGGTTCATCCAAACACATGAGTTCTTCTTCGAAGAGATTTTCAAAGAGTATGTCAACCAGAGTTCTTGAATTATATCCTCATGCGATACATTATTGGTTGGCTCATCGAAAGTGAAGATATTCAAATCAAATTTCCCCATTTTAAAGGGTACTCTAGCATTAGGATCTTCGACATATGCCTTCTCATCAAGATAATCGCATTCATTTTTAAATAATTCATTAAGAAACAGCGACTCATCTTCTAAATCTTCACTCTCTTCATCATAATTATTTTCAACAAAGTTTACCTCAAATGTTTGATCTCTTATCTTACGAGGTTGTTTTTTTAGGTTGAAGACATTGACTTCTCTAGTCATGTCCCCAAAAGTTAACCTCATGGATCCATTCCTACAATTGATGATGGCATTGGCAGTAGTAAGGAATGGTCATCCTAGGATAACAGGAGTTTGAGCCCTATGATTGGAGTTAGACATAGGTTGTGTCTCTAGAACTATGAAATCAATAGGGTAAATAAACTCCCCTACCTAGATAAGGACATCATTAATCTCCCCTTTTGGAACTTTCACTGAACAGTCAGCCAGTTGGATAGTGACTCGAGTTGGACTAAGATCGCCACCCCCGAGTTGTTGATAAACTGAGAATGGAAGCAAGTTGACACTTGCCCCCAAGTCAAGAAGTGCACGACTAATCTCGGCTTGTCCTATTGTGCAGGCAATAGTTGGACTACCTGGATCCTTGTACTTAACAAGGATCGGACCCAATAGTAGCTCACTAATATTAGTGGCTAAGAAGACCTTTTTAGGTACATTAGTCTTTCTCTTCTTAGTGCACATGTCCTTAAGAAACTTAGCATAAGATGGGACTTGTTGGATGGCATCAAGAAGTGGCACATTTATCTTCACTTGATTAAAGATCTCAATTATCTTATCCATGTGTGAATTTTGCTTGTCATTTTTTAGCCTATTAGGAAATGGTGCTATAGGCTGGTGCACATGACCGGTTGACTTATTTTTTTCAGATTCATCAAATTTAGGAGGAGTGGGATTAGATGAGGTGGATGCTGAAGTGAGATTGTGCTGACTAGGATTAGGTGATGTTGACACTTGGTTATCAACTTTCTTTCCCGACCTCAATGTATGAACAACATTACATTGATTCAGTGATTGATTCTCAACCAAATGAGCTTGTTGTGAATTCCTAGGATTCATAATTGGTTGACTGGGCGAGGTACCCTTTTGCCTCTCATGTTGTGGGTTGGCTAACTGGCTCATTTGACCCTCTAACCTTTGTATTGTTTGCATGAGGGAATCTTGGTTCTTCATGTACCTTTCTATGTTTCTCTCAAAATCAGTCATTCTCCTTTCGAGTTGAGGATTCTGGAAGGAAGTGTTGGCCCAAGAGATTACACTCTCCACTTGTTTAGAGTTTTGATGATAACAAAACACTTAAGAGCTATATTGGTACTAATAAGTTTGTTCTAGATGAGTTTCAAGTTAGTACTATTTTTGAAGGCCATTGCAAGACTTTCTAGGTTCATGAAGCAAATAAGGCAAAAGGCACAAGAAGGAATGATTATAGAAGAGAAGGATCTAGCATGGCATTGCATGGCTTTGCATGGCTCAAGAGACTTCATTGTTTTGTTTTTAGTTTTATAGTTTTATTAAAGAATAGTGGATAGGTTAAAGCTTAAATATACACACACAAATTCAATACGTTTGGTTTTTGATTTAATTGGTTTTGGATTTCAAGTACATATATCGGGTTTTGGATTTGAACCAGTTTTAGTTCTGTTGATCTGTTTGACACCCTTTTATAGTTGTTATCATAACTTTTTATTCTTATATTCAAATAACATGATTTAACTTGAATTTAAAATATAACTTTCAGATCTAAATTTCTTAATCAATAATCATTTTCAGATTCAAATTTTAAAGATGTCAAATATTTGGTTGAACTCTGTTCTTGTTCTGAAAACAGCTTACAGTTTTTGTTTTGACACCTGTCAGTTTTTTATTGATAACTTTCTCATCAAAACTGATATTGAGTTGATTTCAGTTGAATTAAAACGAAGACTTAAAGATATACAAATTATTCCTATATACCTTATTCTGAATTCGAACGTTTGAAGCCTGAAAAATGTGCTCAAAGTTGACCAATCTGCCAGATTGGCAGTAATAGCTAATTTTCTGGAGGCTGAATTTTAACATGTTTTCAAAATGTGTTTAAGTTTAAATAAAACGTGGTTAGCTGTATTAGAGGGTCAATTTCTTCCTCTTATATTCAGGTAAAACTTTTCTATGTTTACTCTTCCTCAATCCTATATAAAGGGGTTATTAGGGTAGAGTTTTTCACAACAAGCATTGGCAAAATATTCAAAGTTTTCAAAGGCTTTCAAAAGAGTTTGGTCCTTGGTTTTTGTGCTGAAGAATCTCTCATTCCTGAAGTTTTAGTTTCTAAACTCTCTCAAGTTCTTTTTCTTTTTCACTTAGAATATTTGAGCTTCAATTCTAACCATGGTTCTACAGGGTTCTTGTAAGGGAAAGAGGCTTTTGCAAAAGAGAGTTTGTGGTCTTTTGATCACCAAGAAATACTTGTATTCGAGATTGTGGAGTTGGGTACTCTGGTGTGATTGTAACTCTTTGTGAAGTTATAGTGGTTAGAAATCCTTCTGGGGAAGGCGGGGACGTAGAGCTGGGTGCTCGAACCTCGGAAAAATTCTTACTGTTTGCGTTTGGTTTACTTGCTCTTATCTCTTGCATTATATTCTTGCTTCAATTATTTGTTTTAATTACTTACTTCAATTACTTGCTCTATGTATATTCATTGCTTTATTAACTTGTTGCATATTCATATTGTAAATCAAATACTCATACAACAAGATTGCATTGCGCACCTCTAACTCTTATCAAGAGGAATCACGAGGAAGGAGTTCAGAGCCCTTCACGGGGTATTCGGCTTCTAGTCTTGTTTTGGGTTGATTGTTGTATTATAAATTTTTAATTGTGCATTGATTAGCATTATCACCTATTCACCCCCCTCTAGGTGATTTCAATTGGTATCAGAGCTTGGACTCAAGGTTTTGGCTTAACATCCTTAGAGAGGTCCTAAAAATTTGCTAATCACCATTTGCATTCTTTCATTCATACACTAGTAAACATGGCCGACAACATTAAGACCCCTCCTAAATTTGATGGACTCAATTTTCCTATTTGGAAGGTTATGATGACTATTTTTCTATAATCCTTAGGTAGCTTAGTGGCTAAATCCTTGACCAAACCCTTTGTTAGACCCGATAGTGAGGAAAGCACTTGGTCCAACTTTACCTTCAAAGAATATGAGGCTAATTCTAAAGCCCAAAATTTCCTTCTCACCGCCTTGAATGAGGATGATCTTACATGGGTTATACATTGCCAATCCGCTTATGAGATTTGGCAACACTTGTTGGTCACACATGAGGGGACTTCACAAGTCAAGAGAGCCATAATAGATCTCTTGAGGTCCCAATATGAAAGTTTTAAAATGCTTGAAGATGAGCCTATTGATTCTATGATTACAAGATTTACTCAAATTACTAATGCTCTTTCTTCTCTAGGTGATGAGATAAGCAACGACCAAAAGGTGCGCAAAGTAATACGAGCTCTTCCTTCATCATGGAGATCAAGGCAACCACCTTAAAGGAGTTGAATGATAAAGATGAAATGGATCTCATAAGTTTTATTGGAAACCTTAAGACTCATGAGATGGAGAAGAAGGCAAGAGAAGAAGCGGTACCTCAAAAGAAGAAGTCTATAGCCTTCAAGTCTTCCTCCACAATCGACGACAATGAAGAAGATGATGAGGAACTATCTCTCCTAGTAAGAAATGTGAAGAGGTTGTACCGCAAGAACAAACTCAACTTTAGAAGGAAATTGGAAGGGAAGGAGGAGAGAAGAATCATATGCTTCAATTGCCGCAAACCCGGGCACATCATGGCCGATTGTCCCGAGTTCAAGAAAAGGTGACTTCCTCCTTGAAACAAAAGAGGCCGGTTGAAAAGAAAGCATACAAAGCCACTTGGTGTCGGAAAGCGAGTCCGAAGATGAGGTGAACACGGCAAATATGTGTTTCATGGCAAACACACCCAAGGTAACCTCTCAATCTATTGATGAAGATAATGAATTAAGTTAAGAAATGTTTGTACATGCCTTTGTTGAACTTTCTGAAAGTTATGATGATAAAAAGGTAGAATGTTCAAAATTAGAAAAGAAATTTGCTTTTCTTAAAAGTCAACTTGCTATTGTTTCACAAGAAAAGGATAAAATTTCTTCCAACCTTGTTTCAACAAAAAGAGAATTTGAAGCTTATAAAGTTGCTTGTAAAGTAAAATTTTCAAAAGTTGATGAAAATGAATTTTCTTTTAAAAACTAGAATTATTGATTTTGAAAATGTTTTAAAAGATTGTGCTTTTAATACTAAGAAATTAGAGGATATGTTTTCAAAGAAGCACACATCACTTGTTAAGAATGATAAAACAAACCATACTAAAAATGCTCATCATGTCAACACTTCACATAACACTTCTCATGTTAAATCCACTCATGCTCACAAGTCACATGCTAGTAAGCCACACACTCATTATGCATTTAAATATGGTAGAGTTTATAGATGTACTTATTGTGGTAAAAATGGCCATTTAGCTAAGTTTTGTTATGATCAAATTAATAGAACAAATAATCTTGTGTGGATTCGTGATACTAACCCCTATGGACCCAAAAGAAAATGGGTACCAAAGACCACCCCTATGGTATTTGATGAAGATGTGGGCTCTCGCATCACGTGAGAGTGGCGGTACCTTGGAGTGGATGCGTTCCGTGCTTAAAGAAAATAATTTGGATGCATCACTTTCAAAGGGAGTTTGGTGGGAGGACCACCTTAGTTTGGAGAACTAGAGAGGTGCCTTCATCGGTTTTGGTATCGATCTCTAACTCCCGTTTTATATTTGCATGCTTTTCTTGTCCTTAATTTATAGCATGTCATGTTTATTGATTATTATGATTATGCCATGTTAGTTAGATTAGTGATATACATGTTAGTTATTTGAGACACCCATGTTTAATATGGACTTATATATTTGTGTTCTCACTTTGTTTTAAACTAATATGTATGTCCTACATCTAATGCATATGTATATACATAATGATCATATGGATGTTTATGATTTATTGTTTTGATGCTTCATGTTTTTTATTAGTATGATAATGCCATGATTATTAGACCATTTGACATGCATGTATAGCTTTTGAGATCACCCATGTTTATATGGATCAATTTTTTTTGTTTTCACCATTGTTTAGCTATTATGTATATCATAGTTCTAATAGCATGAGGATTTACATAATGATCATATTATATTTATCATGTTAATTTATGTCTTGTTTTATGTTTCATGATTTGATTACATGTTTGGATGTTAGTTTTCATTAAAATTAGGATATATATAGTGGGCCACAAATAGATCATTATATGTTTGTGCTTGAACGTTCATGTGCTAGTATACTCTAGTTTTGATGATTCATGCATTTTAAACTTGTATTCCCCATTTTGGACATATTTTATGATCATGTGTTTTCACTTCATGTATATGTTTATTTTGTCAAACTTTAAGATATACATGTATACCCCTTGAGTCATTTGCTTTTCATGAAAATCTTTATTATGGACTCAATTGTGTTTAGGGATATGTATGTATACCTTTTATTTTGTCAAAACATACATATGCATTGAAGTATAACTTGCTTTTTAATAAATATCGTCAAAATAAATTTTCATGATTTTCATGTTTTCATATTTAAAGGAATTTCAATTGAGCTTGATTGCATATTTTCATGATAATGTGTTTCATATATATCTTGTACACTCACCTCACTTATTGTTTTCTCATGATTTTATTTTCATGAGTATGATATATGCTCATGTGATCTACATGATTTTCATGAAATATATTTTATTCCTTGCTTGAAGAATTTCGTATTAGTTTACAAATTTTTCTTTTAACTAGTTCGTATTCTTCACATGGTAGAGTTTTCAAATTATATCTATTTACTTTCAAATCATAATTTTTGAAAACCCCTACCTTTTAATGGCGGTTGGTTGGACGACCATGCCTTGTATGTTATTATTGAAAATCATTTTAAAATATGTGCATGAAATGGGTAGTAGGTTATATGAGGTATACACTTGATCTTATTATTGTTTCAATTGGTATCATTGGATCGTTTCAATTGGTATCAATATTGACATTCTTTTTGTATACTCATATATGTTTAATTTGTGCTCAATAATATCACAAATTTTAGTTTTGCCAAACTTGGTTTTTAATGAATATCATATTTATATTGATTATCTTTCAATTGGTATCATGATTCACTTATATTGATTTTTTTTTTGGAAGAATATGTTTTATTGCTTACTTGAACCCCTTTGTTGATGATTGACAAAAAGAGGGAGAAGTATTTGAGTTTATTTATATGCATATTTATGCTATGCATATTTTTATATTGGTATCAAGTATTGGTATCAAGAGTGTATTTCAGAACATGTTCATGTAAAGATTTATTTTGGTATTAAAAAGCTTATTTTATGCATATATATGCATTGTCATTATTTATTGGTTGTTTACTAACCCTTTTTGATGTATGACAAAAAGGGGGAGAAGTATTGGTGATTTCATGTTTTTGTTTCATATTTTGTACATGTTCATGTTTTGTACATGTTCATCTCATATATGTATATGTAGGTTTCATGTTTTGTACATATTCATATATGTATATGCTTTCATGTTTTATACTTGATAAAATAGAGTATCTTTTGAGGGGAAGTTTTTATATCCCTTTTATATCTTGATAATATAGCCTATTTGTTTTGTCATCATTAAAAAGGGGGAGATTGTTGGCCCAAGAGGTTACACTCTCCACTTGTTTAGAGTTTTGATGATAACAAAACACTTAAGAGCTATATTGGTACTAATAAGTTTGTTCTAGATGAGTTTCAGGTTAGTACTATTTTTGAAGGCCATTGCAAGACTTTCTAGATTCATGAAGCAAATAAGGCAAAAGGCACAAGAAGGAATGATCATATAAGAGAAGGATCTAGCATGGCTTTGCATGGCTCAAGAGACTTCATTAGTTTGTTTTTAGTTTTATAGTTTTGTTAAAGAATAGTGGATAGGTTGAAGCTTAAATACACACACACACAAATTCAATACGTTTGCTTTTTGATTTAATTGGTTTTGGATTTCAAGTACATATATCGGGTTTTGGATTTGAACCAGTTTTAGTTCTGCTGATCTGTTTGACACCCTTTTATAGTTGTTATCATAACATTTTATTCTTATATTCAAATAACATGATTTAACTTGAATTTTAAATATAACTTTCAGAACTAAATTTCTTATTCAATAATCATTTTCAGATTCAAATTTTAAAGATGTCAAATATTTGGTTGAACTCTGTTCTTGTTCTGAAAACAGCTTACAGTTTCTGTTTTGACACCTGTCAGTGTTTTACTGATAACTTTCTCATCAAAACTGATATTGAGTTGATTTCAGTTGAATTAAAATGAAGACTTAAAGATATACAAATTATTCCTATATACCTTATTCTGAATTCGAACGTTTGAAGCCTGAAAAATATGCTCAAAGTTGACCAATCTGCCAGATTGGCAGTAATAGCTAATTTCTGGAGGCTGATTTTTAACATGTTTTAAAAATGTGTTTAAGTTTAAATAAAACATGGTTAGCTGTATTTGAGGGTCAATTTCTTCCTCTTATATTCAGGTAAAACTTTTCTATGTTTACTCTTCCTCAATCCTATATAAAGGGGTCATTAGGATAGAGTTTTTCACAACAAGCATTGGCAAAATATTCAAAGTTTTCAAAGGCTTTCAAAAGAGTTTGGTCCTTGCTTTTTGTGCTGAAGAATCTCTCATTCCTGAAGTTTTAGTTTCTAAACTCTCTCAAGTTCTTTTTCTTTTTCACTTAGAATATTTGAGCTTCAAGTCTAACCATTGTTCTACAGGGTTCTTGTAAGGGAAAGAGGCTTTTGCAAAAGAGAGTTTGTGGTCTTTGATCACCAAGAAATACTTATATTCGAGATTGTTGAGTTGGGTACTCCGGTGTGATTGTAACTCTTTATGAAGTTATAGTGGTTAGAAATCCTTCTGGGGAAGGCGAGGACGTAGAGCTGGGTGCTCGAACCTCAGAAAAATTCTCGGTGTTTGCGTTTGGTTTACTTACTCTTATCTCTTGCATTATATTCTTGCTTCAATTATTTGTTTTAATTACTTGCTTCAATTACTTGCTCTATATATATTCATTACTTTATTCACTTGTTGCATATTCATATTGTAAATCAAATACTCATACAATAAGATTGCATTGCGCACCTCTAACTCTTATCAAGAGGAATCACGAGGAAGGAGTTCAGAGCCCTTCACGGGGTATTCAGCTTCTAGTCTTGTTTTGGGTTGATTGTTGCATTATAAAATTTTAATTGTGCATTGATTAGCATTATCACCTATTCACCCCCCCTCTAGGTGATTTTAGGAAGATGGTGGAGCTTGGTTGGGAAAATTTTGTTGATAATTTGAAAAATTGTTGGGAGAATTGTGAGGGTGATTGGAAAAGTTGGGTTGATGATTAGAAGAATTATTGGAATTATGGAAGTGGCTTGCATGGTTTGACCGTAGGTGGTCATTATTTTGTTGGCTCCATGAGAAATTTAGGTGATTTCTCCAGCCAGGATTGTATGTTGGAGCGTAAGGATCATTGTTCGGCCTTGAAAAGGCCGCGTTTATCGGTTCAGGAAAGTGTTGGTGAGCTTGAAATACAGGACACTCCTCAAACACATGATTCATGGCCTGACAGTAAGTACAACCCGGAGTTGAAATTAGTTTGGGCTGACTTGATTGACTGGACTTGGTTCCTTAGTTTCTAAAGCTTCCAGTCTTCTCGCTAGATTAGCTAACTTAGCCTCGTTAGCTATGGATAATTCAATCGAATGGAGACCTCCTTTTGAAGAGATAGAGTTTGGATTTCTAGAGCTTTCACTAGTAGGTTCCCATTGGATGGTCTTTTCAGCTAGATTCTCATATAAATCCCATCCTTCATGCTCATCCTTCTGCAAGAATCCCCTTGGCACATGCTTTCTAAGAGGGTCTTGGTCGAGTAGTCTAAACCATCATAAAGAATTTGACATTATCGCCATTTCTCTATTCCATAATGAGGACATTAGACAAGGAGGTCTTTGAAGCGTTCAAAGTACCTCCAAAACGGTTCACTAGGTTCTTACTTGAACTGCATTATGTTTTTCCTAACGAGAGCGGTCTTGTGGATTAGATAGAATTTCTTCAAGAAGACCTTGATGAAACCATCTCAAGATGTGATAGAGCCGGCCGCTAAGCTGTAGAGCCATTTCTTGGCTAAGTCCTGAAGAGCAAATGGGACAAATCTCAACCTAATAGCATCATCTGCTAGGTGTGAGATTTTCATCATTAAGCATACTTCTTCAAATTCTCTTATGAAGAAATAAACATCTTCGGACTCTAAGCCATGAAATTTGGGAGTGTATTGATGAACTGTGGCTTAAGCTCAAAGTTGTGTTCACCAACCGATGGAAGTTGGATGCAGGATGGAAGTGATGTTCTAATGGGATAGAACTTATTCTGTAAAGATGTCGGTCGATCCATAACCAAATCTAGTCTTATTTCGAACTTGGGTGGTGATGTGTTTCTAGTTAACCTAGATGAATTAGGGTCTCTTGACCACACTTGCATACACAAATACAATCACAAACAAGTTCACCAATTGTCAAGAAAAGAAAACAACCAAGCCTAGTCTAAGGTAACCTTGACCTAGACAACTCCTAACTGGTTGATTGTCTACTGGAGGTATAATGTAGACTTTGACCACAAGTTAATCAGTCAGGTCAGGGCAAGATTGGTGGGAGGTTATCCGTCAAAGACGTTCCTTAATTAAGTAACCACCAACCTTCGGGCTTTCGGCCCTCAATCCCTTCCTAGACACTGATTTGGTAGGAGTCAAATTCCAACACCTTCCCCCTTAGGATAATCTCCTAGTGAGTACGAGAGGTCCCTAAGGCCAACGTCTATCAGATTTTACTTAGGTTTAGGTTGTGCGTGCTTGGAGATGGTTTGTGGGCTAAGAAAGGGTAATGACTTCCCCACCTTATCTTGACTTGGGTTTTACCCTTAGAATTGATTTGTGCACAGTGTACAAGATATAGAAAAGTAGCATTGAAAAGCAAATATCACCCAAGAATGTTTCCTAAACTATATGCTGTGCATACATACCTTGTCTCCAGCTATCTTCAACAGTAATTGTAAAATAAACGTAATTAGACAAATGCCTAAAATACAAGTCTAAATGTTTTTTTAAGCAATTAACAATCACTCAAATTACTGTTGGATTAAAACAGGGATCGTGGATAGCAGATATAGCAAGAATATAATATACAAAAATTTAATTTTTTTGCGAACAATATGTCCTGCAAAAAAGAGTTTTAGTAGTACAATGAATTTTCAACTTTTGCAACGCAATTTCTTAAAATTCTGTTTCCTACTTTCGAGAGTAAGGGCACAGAATTTGCAAGTCTTCTCTTGCAAAGCTTGAATGCTAGATTTGAATCTTCAAGTCCCTGAAACAACACACCAAACTTGTTAAAAAATAAATACACCGTTCCCTCCCCGGCAACGGCGCCAAAAATTGATTGTAAAAATCAATGAACAATCAAAGAGTTAAGAAATTTACCGCGTAGCTTGTGGCTAACGGGTCGTGTCCACGAGGAGAATGCGATGAAAGCTTTTTGGTATTTTGTTTAATAATAAAGAATTGTGCTCGTTTTTTGATTGAAAAGAGAATGGAAAGAAGGAGATAATTAAAAGAGAAATTGCAACTTTGGAGAAGGCTTTGAAAAAGGTGATTTAAAAAGCTTGAAAATTATTTGGTTGATTATAATATAAGCAGGAGAAGATCTGGGCTCACTAATTTTTAACTCAACTATGTACTTATCTCAAGAAAATTTGGGTTGCATCACTTTTATTATGAACCAAAAAACTTTGTTTCTTTTAATGTCCAAGCAAAACAAATAAGATCATTTCATTTAAATCTTAAACCCTTTCATTACAAATCATTAAGAAGTGAATATTAAACCATCAAGAGCGAAGAAGCAAATATGAAATAAAAATAGTTCAAAGATATTTGTGCTTTAAAAGTCCAAGTTTAAAGTAAAGAATTCCTCATGTGCTTTCAAGAACGAAGTTTTAACTAAGGTACTTTATGATTCAAAAGTATTGCTTTTTATGAAAATCAGTCAAGAGAGAGGTGATAGAAGAGGACCATTAGTGAGCCCAGAAAACGAATTAGCTACTCATTATGAAATGAAAACAAACAAGAGAATGACAAGTAAACTTGAACATACCGAATTCGAGTTGAGTTGATCAAGCAAGTAGAAGCTCCTTTGATTGTCACTTCAAAGACGAATTACACACTCAATTTCACTCTTCTCTCTAGTGTTTGCACTGAACTATAAATTATAAAATAAAAATAGAACTTCTATACTATCTAACAAAGAGCCTAAATCCTTAAAGATTAAACAAAAATTCTAATCCTAGTCTTCGCTCCTTTTTCAGTACAAAACCCTAGCTTTTATAGGCAAAACCTCAGAGGGAAGGGAGTGAGGAGATAAGGGGAGCAAACGCTCCCCTTATCTCCACCAACAAGCCACGGATCCGCGGCCCGCGGCCTGGATGTGGCCAATTGGCCACATCCAGGTGGAGGATTTGATGGCGTGGCTTTGGGTTTCCTTTTGTCTTGTTGGATTTATTGTTGTAGCTCCCTGATTTGACGAAACGATCTTTGATTTATTGACTTCAACCGCTTGATTTGGGAGGATTCTTTTCAATCGGTTTTCAACCTCTCTGATATGCCAAGATGTGCCCTGATTCCCTGATTTCGAATTTATTCTGAATTAAATGGGCTTTTGTGCTCGTTTCTCTAGCTTATCCTTTAGTAATGGGCCTGCATTTTATGACTTATTAATATGATTAATTTAGATAACAAGCATGGAAATGTGACAATATGTATAAAATATATGTGACCGATTAGCCCATTAAACAACTCAACTTTGATCTGAGTAAGGCCGGTGAGCTAAGGAGACTTTAGATCGCAGAATTAGAGGAGATACGAAATGAAGCTTATGAGAATACCCGGAGCTGGCCGTGTCGCCTTCTCCCCTCTCAGCCAAAATTTAGAGCTCTCCTCAGTTTTGCCAAGGATTTGGGTTTCTCTGTCTGGATTTACTCTAGGCAAAAATTTTTTTGGTTCCCCTCAAGGTTTCCGGGGGAGGTTTGCAATTCGTTACCCATTCTCTCTATTTTTCCATACTCAATCATGGCTGCTACCATATTCCCTGAGAAAGATTTTTTCCGTATATTTACTGATGTTCAAGGGTATGGTACCGTATTTTTAGATCGAATTAGGGAGCAGCAATGGTATGGCTTAGTTTATGATAATACCACTCTTGAAGCCTACTATTGCCGGACTTAGTGAAACAATTTTATTTGGGTATTGACATTGAGACAATTGACCATGACCACTTTGTTGTCCATTTTGATCACGGGGATCTTGCGGTCACCCGGGACACCATTGAAGCGGTCACGCAAGTCCCATCCCCACCTCAGCATGTTGCCCCCTGCCCTTGATTGATTACCTGACCTTGATGGGGGTGTGCTGCACTGAGCTCGATCATGGTGTTCGAGCGAATACCACGTTTCGTAACATTTATTGCGTTGGACGTTAGATCTAACGCAATATTTTGGGTATTGATCATACTACTTCTTTCTACAGACCTGCCCTTCAGATTATCCACAGCCTCATGATGAGGGAACACACTGTCTGTCTCAACACCATGCTTTTGCAGCAGCATGATTGAGCTCAGTGCCTACAATAGCTGTCCTAGTCACCCGTCTTTGCCAAAACTCTCAACACACTAGGGGTGCGAAATACTCTTTACCTGTCCTAGTCACCCGTCTTTGCCAAAACTTTCTGCCCGACGCAGAATTTATTACATATGATAGAGTACTAGTCACCCCCGAGCGCATCACCAGTGCCTACAATAGCTGCTTGCATTCGATCTGGACACCTACCTTCCAGCTCGAAGATGTTCCTGCTGAATCATCCTCAGAGGACCATATGGATGAGGAAGATAACCCACATTTTTGGCAACAACCTTCCCCTACCGAGACCCATGCATTCTTGTCCTCCATCTGGAAGGGCATGGAAAAGATTTTTAAAGGTCAAATCAGGTTAAGGAGACAACTGGACGCTCAAGATTCTAGGCTGGAACGTATTGAGGACACCCTCCGGTATTCACGCTCGGCCGGACCTAGCACTTCGACCGGCCCGGGTCGGAGGAGACGGTGATATCATTCTTTCCCCTATTTACTGCATCTGCATTTACATCACATTCATTGAGGACAATGCATTAGATAGGTGTGGGGGGTGCTAACACTTTTTCTTTTTCCTTTTATTCTTTCTTTTTTCTTCTTTCACAAAAAAACAACTCCAGATTGAAAAGAAATTTCATACTCTTTATAAAAATACCAAAAGATTGTAGGAATTAAGGGAACCTTATTAATGAATCTTTATTTTTGCCTAAATAAACAAGAAAGATTGGTTTGACTAAAAAGTTAGAAGGGATAAGGAAAATAACTCATACCTTTTATTTAGCCTTAGTAGAATATGCATAAACCGCACTCACATGCTTGGGATATTGAGACACAACTCTGAAAAAAAAGGAAAAAAAGCTAGATAATTGTGCCTCAAGAAGTATAATTACTCACGCCAAAAAAACTATAATAATGTATAAATAAATCTTGATTTCGTAGCCTACTCCACTTACATATTTGACCTGAGGGGTGTTTTTCAACTTGGTGTCCGAAGACCATCTGGTTTGAGAGTCATCGGTTTGATATGTGTTACATAAGTGAAATAGAAACCCTAATGGAACAAGAATAATAAGTAAATATTAATAAAATTAAATTATATTCAAAGTTGAGTTAAAAAATCCCAAGCACATCACACTTACACATTATGCATATCTATCTAAGGCAAAATAACAGAATGAGCTAGAAGTACAAGATCCTTTCTAAATTTAAAGAAAAATCATAGTTTCTTCTTTTATGAAGGCTAAAGCATATGAGGACTTATGAGGGTTGAACCTAATTCTTACATCATTTGGCCATTTTTATTTAGATGATTGAAAGTTCTTTTTCATGATATAATTTTTGCTACCAACTAATTACTTTTCTTTACTTACTGGATTTTGTGGGTGCAATTCGCTAAAAACCCTCAAACGATAACACTCCTCCTCTAGGGGAAACCTAGAGGTTTAAAGGCTTATTGTTCATGCTCAGTGCAATCGCGTCACCTGTGAAAGTGGTGTAATAATTTTCTTATTTTTGTTTTGCTCGGGACGAGCAAAAAGATAAGTGTGGTGGTGTGATTAGTCTCTAATTTTGCATAATTTTCATCACATTCTCATATTTATTTGATGTAAAATTCTGTTAATAAAGCTTTGCTTGATTGATCCTAGGTCCATGGTGTGCATATAAAGAAGAAGACCCTAAATCACTAATTAAGGGGTGATTAAAGGCCTACCAAGTAGCCATTGACTTTAGGGAAGAGATTTTGTCAGCCCAGGGCATTAAATCACAAATTCAGAAGATCAAGTGGACAGGACACAGTCAGAGCAGCACGCTACCCAAACACTGGCGCGCGCGGCCCTGACAGGGCCGCAGCCGTACGGGCGCGTGCGCCCCGGCTTTGGGCCAGTGGTTTTCCCTAGTCCCCCTTTTCCCTGGTGCCTATAAATACCCACAGGGGTCTTCAGTTTGGATATATCCAGAGCTAGAGCAAGTTGTTGTAATCTTATTTTTAGGATTGTAGTTGTTTTAGTTTCTTTCTTCTTCTAATTCTAGTTTAGCCAATAGAGTGAAAGAGAGAGTGTGTAAGAGTTGTATTGAAGGTGACAAGCTAATACAAGTAACTACTTCTCTTTCTCCTTTCCATCTACTTGTGTTTTCCAATTTCTTTTACTTCCTTATGGTAGTGTAACTTGTTTTCCTCTGCACTTCTTTTCTTTTACTTTCTTGTAGTGTAACTTCCTTCCCCTTTCCTCCTTTTCTTTTGTTGCTTCTTTTACTACCATATCTAACTAACTCTTCCATAACATGGCTAATTAACTACTAACCCAATAATTTTTAACACTTGATTGATAACCCAAATGAGTCAATAGTGTCAAACAAGCCTTGTGCAAATGAGAGCTATGACATCTTAAGACGAGGGTTCTAACTCTAACTTACCTATAAGTATTTACTTTCTTATATTTCATGCTTAATGTTTTTTTGATGATCTATAGGTTGCGTATTTTACTTGTTATTGTAAGTTGGAGACTTTTCTTTTTAACTTTGCCGATACCATTAGTGCACTCGTGTCTTCCCTTATTCTCGCCTTTTATTGGATCTTGATAAGGGAATGTCCGAGTTTTTGCCCTGTAAAGCTAAGTTTTAGGAAGAACTTTCACTCGATTTTCACGTGAATAGTTCCAATGCATAAGGGTTATGCTTGCTTATGATCCATCGTGAGGCTATATCTTTCAAAAGTTAGAAATTAGTGGAAGCAATTCATAGAAAGTTAGTCATGCACTTTTACCACTAAGAAAAATCCACTTTTACAACAAGCAAACCAATTCAAAACTATTCTTGCAACAAACTTATTTTCATTTTCAATTCTTTACTTGAAACAAAGATCCTTCTCTTTTCTTGAACATAAAAGCTGCATCAAGCTTCCATCGCTCTCCCTCCTTGTGGATACGACCCGTATAGCCACTTCACTACTATGGAAGAATCGCAAAAGCAGTAACTTCGACCTACACTCTTTTTATTTATTCTTGTACTTGCTTTTTGCCGATCAGTGGTTCGCGTTGTTCGAATCGCTTTTCCCACTAGAAATCCAGTTGCTGAGCCCATGGTTCCTCATTAGTACCTTCTGCTGGCTCCAATTGGCTACTTGAAGTCATATTAACGGTGAGTTCTTTGAACAACATTCCCACAGTGACATCTGAGTCCCATTCAGAGGAAGAGGCAGAGCGTGATGGGATTGGTCTGGAAGTAGTAGATATGCTGGTTTGGCGAGCTCTTACCATCATACGTATGTAATGTTGGTGGCTTGAACTTTGACGGGTATGGTACTGAATCCCATTCCAAGGGGAAGGGCGGACTGCCCTTACTTTATTTAGTTCTTCCCTCTAGGTTAGGGATGCGATCTGAGCTTGGATGTCTTTAAGAACTTCAGCATCCATAGAAGAACTTTTTTTGACTTCTCAGTCTTGGGTTGTTCATCGTTATGATGTTCTTCCCCCATTATGATTACTCCCGATATTATTATTACTTCGGTTAGTGAGGAGTTGGGCGAGCATCTATTGAATGTTTTCTAAGGCTTCTTGTTGGGCCTTAGAGGCTTACTCTTGAGCTTCCAACCGTCGATGGAGGTCATCATTACCGTTATCAGTCATATGCACCGACATTCTATCTATTCGTACCGAGTTGACTGTTGCCGAAGAGGCATACCCATTGTCTTCGTCCTCCTCATCAGACCTTTGGAATAAACCTCTCATTGGTTCTAATGAGGTTACTGCAGTTGAGGAGGATGGCTGCTCATAACTGTAGGGTATTGTGACCTTAGATCTGGTATTTCGGAAGACACCTTCTTCGTGCACCAAGACTTGGCCTAAGCCCAGGCTATAATCAGGATCTGGAGAACTGAAGGGAGGAGAATTAGCACTATTCGGTGCTCGTCAACCCCTGCATGGTTCTCGTCCCCTTCCGATCATATTGACGGATGCAGAGGGCAGATCTGGTAGACCTCGCGATATGCTCCTTTTGTGATGCTTCATAGGAGCTTGCACTGATAGTCGATCAAAAACTGACCGTCGGTTTGGGGGAATGGCGGGGATTGGTCCTAGCCAGCAATGGACTGAGTGGACCGTCACCAACTGACATCCCACTTGTTGACAACAGGAGGGAGAAGTCTGCAGTGATTCTGACTTCCGCTTGCTTGCTAAAGATTCTCGCAAGTCGGACCCAGCCGAGTTTAAGCGACTCAGTGCAGAGGCTCGGGTAGATCGCACTGTTGGCCCAAGGTTACAATCACCCTTGTTTAGTGTTTTTGATGATTACAAAACTGTAGGTTCACCTAGAGGGGGGGTGAATAGGTGATGGCTAATCTAATGGTCACTTAATGGTAAATTATGCAAATAAGGCGGAAGCTAAAAAATAATTATGACCTAATTAAATCTTTACACTAAACACCACGTATAACCAAAGAGTGTTGCCGAATTCCCCGTGAAGGGCTCTGGACAAACTCTTCTAGATTCCCCTTGAATGGGTTGAGGTGCCGCGTTGGCTCTCTTGGTTGAATACAAGTGTTAGCAACAATCCCACGCAAGTATATCAATATGAGCACAAGGAATATATCATGCATATAAAGATGAACACAATAAATAACATGCAAGATATAACAAGAGACAAAGAGAGAGAGAGAGAGAGAGAATAGCAATCGCAAACACAAGGGTATGTTTCGAGGTTCGAGCACACTTGCTCTACATCCCCCCCTTCGACACACGAAGGATTTCCACTATGCAAGATCCCAATGGATCTCTCCTCGGTGCCGCAACACCTACAAGCCCTCGGACTCCCTAGTCCCGTACACACCACAAGCCCACCGGCTCGCCGAGGCCGCACCTCAAACAACGAGTCCGCACCCGAACTCAAAACAACGACGAGCACACTTGCCCGTCTCCTCAAAGAACAAAGAAAAGATCTTTGGTGATCACAACACTTTGATCACCTAAAGCACTCTCACTACAACACACCTATAGGATGAATAATCAATGGATGCTCAAGTGTGGTGTGAGAAAAACAAGAATTTGAAAGGTGGAGGAAAACTCGAAGAATTTCTTTTACACTCTTGATAAATTCTTCCCTTTTGATTGGAAGTATTTGCTCTCTATTTTGTGGAGAAAACCCTTTAAAAGTCTTGGAAAAACTGGCTCAAAGCTCTCCTAAAATCTTGTTACAAAACAATGATAAGACCCCCAAATTTATAGGCCAGAAAAATATAGCCGTTGGGATCTGTCAGTACTGCCGGTCGACCGGCCCGGTCGACCGCCAACGGTCGGATTTCTGACCGTTGGAGCCACGGTCGACCGGTGCGGTCGACCGAACTTTCCAGAGAGCACTGCTCTCTGGAGCGGTCGACCGGCACGGTCGACCGTCCACCAGTACACAAAGGCGTGCACGTTTGTGCACGTCGGTCGACCGACCGGTCGACCGACTTCAGGACTAGTCGACTATAAAGGTAGGCAAGTCGACTAGCTGAAGCCTGAAAACATTTTTCTGGGATAAAAAAAGTTTGTCTTTTTGGCTTAAATAAAATCCCATAAAATACATAAAAATCTACAAAAATAGTTTTAACCAATATACTTGATAAACAAACATGCTTGCACAAAATCAAGGCATGTTATAAAAGATTGGACTATTTTTGTAACTTGAAAATATTTGGCTCAAGATAAAAACTATATTTCCAAAAGAATATTTTCCAAAACATATTTTTCCAAGACATGTTTTTCCAAATCTTCATCAAATACAAAAATAAGATATACTTTTAAAGCATAGTGTGTATGGATATGATCCACTACACAATCATGGTGAAATATCTATGTTTTTGACTTTAAGCTCAAAATAAGGTTTTGGTTGAAACATATAACTTTGAATAAAAATCTAAAATGAAAGTCTTTTCTAAATCTGAAAATTCTTTAATGAAAAGACAAGTAAATCAAGAGTATGTGTGTGTATAATACTTGAGCAATCCACCAACTATTTATCATTTACATTTTTAACTAAAACAAAAACAAAATCTTATACCTAGACACAAGTCTTCATCTTCTTGAAGTCTTCACTTGAAGTCTTCTCATCTTCTTGACTTGGTCCTAGCTTGATCCAAAAACTCCTTGGATCACACCGTGCTAGCTCCAAATCTTGATATTTTATCCTTTATTGAGCTATGCACCTACTAAGATCTTGATAATGAATCTGTCACTAATTAAACACAAGATCATTAGTAATCATAACTTCATGAGTTGATCATCATCAAAACTAGGGTGATAGACCTTTGGGCCAACAATCTCCCCCTTTTTGATGATGACAAAACTCATGGAGTTATATATGCATGGATTAAAGTAAAGCTTCAAGGAAGCTCCCCCTTAACTCATGCATAACAAATAAATGAATAGATATGCAATAAAGCTCATAGACATGCATGCAAATGGAGATAAAACAAATCAAATCTTTTGCTCCTAATTGCAAAACAAACAAAACATATATGCATAAACATAAATATTACTCAACATGCATATAACCTCAAATTCTTCTCCCCCTTTTTGTCAATCATCAACAAAGGGGTCAAAGTAAAAAAAAACAAATCAAACAAATTTTTCTCCCCTTTTTGTCAAAAACAAAGAGATCAAGAAGGGGTAATACAAATTAATCAATAAAGATTTATATGCGATATACATCCATGAAGAGGAAGACGCTAAGTTAGCTTTCCTACACATATACATTACATGAAAGAGGGATGACAAGCCCTAATTCACATAACGCATATTATGTAATGCATAAGAGGAGATGTGAAGCTCCCCCTACACACGTATATCATATAAAGAAGAGTTGTCAAGCTCCTCAATTTATAATATACTCAACATGAATCTATATGTAGAAGAGATGTTAAGCTCTCCTTGCATATAGGAAATACATATCAAAACATTTTTATTTTTTTTTAAATTTTTCTTAAACAAAATTTTAAAAGGTATCAGAGCTCTTGTAAAACAATCAAATTTTAAGATACCAAATGGAAAATAATCATTATTGTAAAACATATTGATACCAATTGACATTTAACAAATATGAAGTTGAAGCATTTTGATATCAATGGTAAACATAATGATCCAAAATTTTTATTTTCATCATAAACTTTGTGCTTTTGTAAAAGTGAGCCAATTGTAAGTTAAGCACATGAAAATCATATATATATGTATGAAATGAGTATACCAATTGAAATTGATACATACATATATAAGAAACAAAATATGAGTATGTACAAAATAAGTTCATATTGATACCAATTGAAACGATTCAATGATACCAATTGACATAACAATAAAATCAAGTGTATATCTCATAACCTACCATCCCTTCATATGCACAAGGTAAAAGATTTTCAATGAAGCATACAAGGCATAATCGCCCATCCATCCTCCTATAGAAGGTAGGGGTTTTCAAAAATAGGTTTGAAAATATTTTAGCATTGAAAATCACTACCAAAAGAAGAATAATTAACTAGTTAAAGATAATTTTTGAAAAAAAAACTAGTAAAGATCCTTCAAAATACAATAAATCATATGTTTTTCATGAAACAAAACTAAATACACAAAGTTTTACACTCAAGATCGATTAAGCTCATAAAAGTGTTCATGAATCAAAGTCATGATAAAATAAATAAAGTGTGAGTGTTCAAAAATTATGTGTTTAGCATTTTCATGAAAATAGTCATTGAGGCTCAAAATGATCAAGAATCCTATTTTATCAAACAAATCATGAAAAATCATTTTTCATAAAAACGCTAATCTTCATGGTATATGTATGATTTATCCAAAACTAACAATACACATACATATCCCAAACATAAAAGAGTCTATTAAATAATTTGCGTGAAGGCAAGAGACTCACGGGTATACATGTATATTTATTAGATTTGAATTTAAAATACATATACATGAAGTAAAGCATAAAAAAATAAGGCAAAAACATGTATAAAAGAGAATCATCAAAACTAGTCTATACATATGCATATAGTGGATACAAATGAGCATGAAGTTCAAATATATATGAGTCAATTGTAGTTCACTATTCATATATGTATAAATGCAAGTTTGACACATTCTACATCTAAGCATGTAAATACCTCATGAAGCATAAAAATACATAAAACATGAACATGCTCAAAATAATATGAATGAACAAGCATGAACATGAATAAAAGGGAGTTTAGAGTTTGTTACCAACTCCAAAGCTCCAACACATGGTGCCTTTCCACCAAAACATCCTTGATAGCGGTGCTCCAAAAATGTGTCCTTTTAGTTCAATTGCACCTACCATCAAGGCACCAAATCTCTCACGTCTTGAGAGATCCCTCAACTACATCAAAAACATGGGGTGGGGTTTTGGTACCCATATTTTCTTGGGTCCTTTGGGGTTAGACTTGTAAGGAACCCAAAATCTTTTATAATTAGAAAAATTTAGAGAATTAATATTATCATAACAAAACTTTGCTAAATGGCCTTTGCGGCCACAATGTGTACATACGTACACCTTAGTATGCTTATGTGTAGGAGTGTGATCATGTTGTGCAACATAAGCATGATGATGGGTATGATGTGCATGAACATGTGGAGTTTGTTTCTTTGAAAACATAGACTCCAACCTAGAATGATCAAAAGCACATTTGCTCAAAGTTGAGTTCAAATTATTAATTTTATTTTTCAAAAGATTAATCTCACTATCATCAATGGTGGCATGTAAAGACATGTGAGATATGGAATCATTTTTCTTCTTTTTAGAAACTTTAACTTTTTCATTTTCTTTTTCTTTTTCAAAAATGTTCTTTTTCAAAGAGTTGTTTTCTTGAAAAACAATTTCCTTTTGAGTTTCCACCAAATAATTTTATCTTTCAAAATCGTGTTCCCTTCACACAAATCATTTAATTTAGACATAAGGGAAACATTTTCATTTTTCAAAAACTTATTTTCTTTTTCTAAGCATGCAATGTTAGATTTAAAAGAATCTTGTTCTATATGCATGCAATCAACTTTCTTTTTCAAATTTTTATTTTCCTTTTTAATCATGTCATATTTATTAAGCAATAATTGACAAAAAGTAGATAGCTCATCATATGACATGTTATTATCCTCATCCTCGGATTCGGAAGTTACCTCAAGGGGTTATCCCCTTGGACCATATAGCACACGTTGGAGGTGTCGCTTCCAACGTCCGAATCGCTCCCCGCATAGTATTGATCTTTTTCACCGAGGGAGATGAGGGTATTCCAAACTACAAAAGCCGAATCAAAGTTAGAAACCCTAGATAAATAATCATCATTTAGGGTTGACTTTAAAGCATGAAGGGCTTTTGCATTAGCCTCAAGATTCTTACCATCTAAACAATATGCATTATTAGTAGTGGCAAGATAAACATGATAACCTAAGGCTTTGAGGTACAAGGACATCTTCACCTTCCATATATGGATGTTAACAATGTCAAACATGGGTGGTGACATGAAGTCCATGGTGTGTGTACAAAAATATGTGATTAGCCTAAAAATAAGGATCTTTTACTCTAGGTTGTTAGACCCAAATCAGAGTACCAAGCTCTGATACCAATTGTAGGTTCACCTAGAGGGGGGGTGAATAGGTGATGGCTAATCTAATGGTCACTTAATGGTAAATTATGCAAATAATGCGGAAGCTAAAAAATAATTATGACCTAATTAAATCTTTTACACTAAACACCACGTATAACCAAGAGTGTTGCCGAATTCCCCATGAAGGGCTCTGGACAAACTCCTCTAGATTCCCCTTGAATGGGTTGAGGTGCCGCGTTGGCTCTCTTTGTTGAATACAAGTGTTAGCAACAATCCCACGCAAGTATATCAATATGAGCACAAGGAATATATCATGCATATAAAGATGAACACAATAAATAACATGCAAGATATAACAAGAGACAAAGAGAGAGAGAGAATAGCAATCGCAAACACAAGGGTATGTTTCGAGGTTCGAGCACACTTGCTCTACATCCCCGCCTTCGACACACGAAGGATTTCCACTATGCAAGATCCCAATGGATCTCTCCTCGGTGCCGCAACACCTACAAGCCCTCGGACTCCCTAGTCCCGTACACACCGCAAGCCCACCGGCTCGCCGAGGCCGCACCTCAAACAACCGAGTCCTCACCCTAACTCAAAACAACGACGAGCACACTTGCCCGTCTCCTCAAAGAACAAAGAAAAGATCTTTGGTGATCACAACACTTTGATCACCTAAAGCACTCTCACTATAACACACCTATAGGATGAATAATCAATGGATGCTCAAGTGTGGTGTGAGAAAACAAGGATTTGAAAGGTGGAGGAAAACTCAAAGAATTTCTTTTACACTCTTGATAAATTCTTCCCTTTTGATTGGAAGTATTTGCTCTCTATTTTGTGGAGAAAACCCTTTAAAAGTCTGAGAAAAACTGGCTCAAAGCTCTCCTAAAATCTTGTTACAAAACAATGACAAGACCCCCAAATTTATAGGCCAGAAAAATATAGCCGTTGGGTTCTGTTAGTACTGCCGGTCGACCGCCAACGGACGGATTTCTGACCGTTGGAGCCACGGTCGACCGAACTTTCCAGAGAGCACTGCTCTCTGGAGCGGTCGACCGGCACGGTCGACCGTCCACCAGTACACAAAGGCGTGCACGTTTGTGCACGTCGGTCGACCGACCCGGTCGACCGACTTCAGGACTAGTCGACTATAAAGGTAGGCAAGTCGACTAGCTGAAACCTGAAAACATTTTCTGGGATAAAAAAGTTTGTCTTTTTGGCTTAAATAAAATCCCATAAAATACATAAAAATCTACAAAAATAGTTTTAACCAATATACTTGATAACAAACATGCTTGCACAAAATCAAGGCATGTTATAAAAGATTGGACTATTTTTGTAACTTGGAAATATTTGGCTCAAGATAAAACTGTATTTCCAAAACAATATTTTCCAAACATATTTTTCCAAGACATGTTTTTCCAAATCTTCATCAAATACAAAAACAAGATATACTTTTAAAGCATAGTGTGTATGGATATGATCCACTACACAATCATGGTGAAATATCTATATTTTTGACTTTAAGCTCAAAATAAGGTTTTGGTTGAAACATATAACTTTGAATAAAAACCAAAACTATGTTTTTCTAAATGAAAGTCTTTTCTAAATCTGAAAATTCTTTAATGAAAAGACAAGTAAATCAAGAGTGTGTGTGTGTGTATAATACTTGAGTAATCCACCAACTATTTATCCTTTACATTTTTAACTAAAACAAAAACAAAACTTATACCTAGACACAAGTCTTAATCTTCTTGAAGTCTTCACTTGAAGTCTTCTCATCTTCTTGACTTGGTCCAAGCTTGATCCAAAAACTCCTTGGATCACACCGTGCTAGCTCCAAATCTTGATATTTTATCCTTTGTTGAGCTATGCACCTACTAAGATCTTGATAATGAATCTGTCACTAATTAAACACAAGATCATTAGTAATCATAACTTCATGAGTTGATCATCATCAAAACTAGGGTGATAGACCTTTGGGCCAACAAAAACATATTAGTTATTTGTACTAATATTGTTTATTGGTTAAGTGTGTTTCAGGGATCTAACTCATCTAGAAGGTTTATTCCCTATAAGCAAATGTTTTGGACTCAAGTCAACTCAAATTGGGCTCAAGGATCAAGTGTTGAAGACCTTATGGTGAAAAGCCCTCTTGAAGCACTTGTAGTACCTAGAACAAATGTAAGAATAGAATGTTAAAGTTTGAGTGTTGGATATTGGCTCTAGGATACACATACACAATTTGGTTTTGTTAAAATGTGAGTCTTGTATTTAAGTTTTCATGTTTTAAATTTGGTTTCATGCCTTAGTAGATATTTACATGACCCTAAGTTTTATAAAATAAATATCATGTTTAGATCATGTTTACATACTCCTACTAGCATGTTACTTAAGTTTGTTCAAACCCAAAACTTTTTTACAAAATTTTCTAAGTCAAAAAAAATACTGTTTTTCCTGTTTCAGGCTGACCGGCCGACCGGCCCGGTCGACCGGCGCCAGTACCAGGACGTGCACATTTGTGCACGTCTGTCGGTCGACCGCCCCGGTCGACCGACTGTGAGCAGTTGCTGTAAAACCCTGATCCGGTGTACGCATCACCGTATCGGTACGCGAGACAATGTACAAAAATTGATTTGACCTCCGTAGTAGTCCGATTGAGCCGATTCCAGTTTCAAAAATTATTTTCTAATATTTGAGATTTTTCCGGATTTTCTGAAATTTTTCTGGATTATTTTGGAAAATCTCCGTAGTCGGTGTCGACCGATACCGATAATCTGCTTTCCGATTTTAATTCACAAACAGAGTAGAATTTTGAGAATCCGCTTTCTCCAGGTGTCTTAGAGTCATAAGACACTCCGGGATTTTTAATTGGCAAACTGGATTGAGTTTCGACAAACCGTTTTCATATTACGTCTCAGCGTATTATTCTCTATTTTCTGTAATTTTTGGGCACTGTTCGGAGATGATCGAATATTGGACCAATATAATAATAATTAAATATTATTTTTAAAATCTTCTCTTTTTTTTCCTTTCTTCTCCTTTCTTCCCAATGAAGCCTCCTCCCACCGCCTCACTGTACCCAACCGACTCTCTCTCCCTCTTATAAAATTCCTCCTCTCTCTCTCTCCTCTGTTCTCTCTCTCTCTCTCTCCACAAAACACTCTCTCTCTCCTCCCAATTTCTCTTTCTCTCCTCTTCTCTCTCTCCCACTCTCTCTGTTCTGTTCTGCTGTCCATGGCCGGCCAGGCCGCCGGCGTCCCTCGTCGGCCAGGCCTGGTGGCGCGGTGGACCACACGAGCTTCCCCAGCCGGCGCTCCCCTTCGGCCGCCGGCCAAGGGCGGGTGGTGGAGGCGCCAGCCCCTCACTTTTCCCCGTTCTCTCCCTCTCTCACTTGGTGGAGTACTCCGGCAGCCTTGGGCGCCGGAGCAGCGCCGGACCGGCGCCGGGGCGGCGCCGGCGCCGGCGGAGCAGCGGCGCCAGCGGCGGCCGCGCGCGGGTGGCAGCCGCGCGCGGGCAGCGGCCGCGCTGGAGCGGCAGCAGCAGCCTCACGGCTGCTGCTGTGGCCTATTTGGGTGAAAACCCAAATGGGTTTAGGTTTGGGTTTAAACCCAAACCCGACCCAATAAGGTAAAATTGCATTTAAGCCCCTGCAGGATTTTAAATTACTTTTAGGCCCCTACAAAATTACAATTAGCCCCCTGAATATTTTCAGTTATTACATATTTAACTTTTTTTAAATTTACTTTAGTGTTCGGGCGACATCGGGAGCATCCGGACTCCGATTCGGGCGATTCTGGATTCGTTGCGATCGTGGGAAAGAGAACTACCTTCCCGTGGCTAGTTTGTGAGTGTTTTCTTTTCTAAATTATATTTATTTATTCATGTTTAGCTTTCGTTATGAAACCGTAATTATGGATTAAGCACTAGCACTGTTAAATTAATAACTGAACTCGAGAAACGTCATGTTTTGTAATAAGAGTCTGTATACAATGTGAGTAAACATAGACACTAAGCTATATGACCAATAATGAATCACTAGACATTGTCACTGCATGGATAACTATTATAGTTACACACTACTGCTACTTGGACACCAAGACACGCGTACTTCATTATACGGGATCTTGTCACTATTCCAGTGTCACCCTTACCGACCCACTGGTACATTAAGCACCATAGTGCATGTAGATATCGGTTACATTGGATATCATGTACACGTCTCACCATTACATATGTTTGTGACCTACTGATATACGGATACACTAGTACATTGATACCGTCATGTTAGATTGATATCCTCGGTACATGGATGCACTGATCACTGTTATTACATGTACTATCACAGAGATATTACACGGATTCTTGCTACACATAGATGTTCCACTGGTACACGGATAGACCAACGCACGGACTACCGCATTTCATATGATTGTTACCGTTATGTCATGTTTACATATCACTGTTACACATGCATGTCATGTTTCCACATCCCTGTTACACATGCATACATGGTTTCTCTGTTCTTGTCATATGGATCACCGTTCATATTGCATGTCATACTCATGTATTCATGTTACATGATTGTTTCCCGTTACATCTATTGATATTCTTGTTATGGATATTCCTGTTACTGGACTAGAGAGCTGTTGATATGCGATATGTGGAATCCCACATCGATTGTGATATTGTTCCCGTTATATTGTTCCCGTTTACCGGTATATTGTTCATGTTATATTGGTCATGTGATATTGTTCCCGTTTCCGTTACATTGTTCTCTGCTATCACAGAGCTCTGGTCCAGTTATCAGGTTATCCGTATCATGTACTGTATTTATTCTTGTTCCATTGGATACTTGACATATCAGATCATAATGATAACTGGGGTATGGGGGAGACTTGACAGTTGATTAGATCTTATCGGGTGATGTACTGGATCCATATTGTTCTCCCACTGCAGGGGATGGTAGTGCTACCTACCGATTGTATTGCTCCATGAGCTATTGTTACTTGATTATTGTTCCCCTCTTAGCGGAGGGCTCTGGTCTTAGCAGCCAGGGGTTTGATAAAGGCCGTGATCCCGGGTATGCACGGGATACACCTACCCAATAAGAACTCATCGACCATGGGTTTCCAATTAACATAATAAAACAGTATACACAATAGTGACGTCGGGAACACTTGTTATTTGGTCACTCTCTCGTCTGGATAATGGTACCCGTAGGCCATGTCCGGATGGGTTCGACTGGAGTGCGGGCTCCAGTATGAACTGCCAGTGGTATGGGACACTGGAAGAGATTGATTAAAATATCAGGTGGTACTGATTTCTACTATTGTGTCAATCACATGACTTGCCTGATACATGTATACTAACTTGTTACTGTTCCTATTATTTTGTCTGCTATCATGTTCACTGTGATCTTGCTTACCTGTTACTGTTCTTGTTCATGTTATTGTATCCGCTATCATGTTACCTGTAGACTTTGCTACACTACCTGATACCTATGGTGGCATACTACTCATGCACATGTACACCTTGCATTACATATATTCTGTTTTGCATTACTTATATGCTATTTAGACACAACACAGTAGCATGTTCATATTGCATATGCCCACCTGCATGTTCATTTACATCACTACCATGTTCACTGCTTTTACGTCACCGCTAGATAACATTATTTATTATATAAACTAGATATGATTAGAGTCATGATCCGATGATAACCGGCTAGGTAGTGATGGTACAAAAGATGACATGTTTATATATTCCACTGCTTCCTATATGCTTACAATATTATGATATAATATCACTTGTACCACATCAGGTATTATATATTAGTATCGTGCTGGTATTATTATGTATATATTACTGCCTCCTTCATTTTACCACTCACTAGGTCGCTTTCTGACGACCCTGGGTTTGCGTGCCCAGATTGTTGATCCGCTTACCGAGAGTGCCTTGGAGTGACATAGAAGATTCCTCATCTGACCTATTCATAGGTATCTTGGGCATTTATTTCTGTTATCTTATTTGTCTCTATTTTTCATATCGGTTATGATCGCTGACCCCTTTCTGCAGGTATTCTTGTACTTATTTCATGCTGGACCACATGACTATATGGAGGTAATGTACTGTACTGAGGCTTAACGTACGCGTGAGCGTGTTTCCACCTCGCGTATGTACGTCGCCATAACGTCCCCGTACCTGCGGATCGGGGCGTTACGTAGTGGTATCAGAGCCTAGGTTCACACTTGGTGTGGGTAACCACCTGGGTCATTACTCGGGCACTTACCAACAGTACAATCAGGTTCAGATTCATTGATCTGTATCTGAATTTGGGGATTCCAGCAACGAGTACAAGAATACCACGACCTGGACAATTCAGTCCTTGACTCGTTTGGATTCTTTCCTCTTTCCAGTCGTCAACCAGAACATTTGATTTCCTTCTCGTTTTCCTTGCATCGTCTTGCTTCCCGTCCGTTAGGATTCGTTCACTACCATCCTTCTACATCTTGAGTTCCTTATAGATATCAGAGTGCGCAGCGGAAGTGTCGTGGACACGTTACCTTTAGGCTTTGGGGTTGGAAATTTTGTTCTCACACCTGATTGAAATTGCGAGGACGCAATTTTCTGTAAGGTGGGGAGAAATGTAACACCCTGATCCCCGGTGTACGTATCACCGTATCGGTACGCGATACAACGTACAAAAATTGATTTGACCTCCGTAGTAGTCCAATTGAGCCGATTCTAGTTTCAAAAATTATTTTCTAATATTTGAGATTTTTCCGGATTTTCTGGAATTTTTCTGATTATTTTGGAAAATCTCCGTAGTCGGTGTCGACCGATACCGATAATCTGCTTTCCGATTTTAATTCACAACAGAGTAGAATTTTGAGAATCCACTTTCTCCAGTTGTCTTAGAATCATAAGATCTACGTTCGGGTATTTCGGGGATTTTTCTGAATTTATCGAAAATCCGGTCAAAACGGTGTCGCCGGTATTGGCGAGACACTCCGAGATTTTTAATTGGCAAACCGGATTGAGTTTCGACAAACCGTTTTCATATTACATCTCAGCGTATTATTTTCTATTTTCTGTAATTTTTGGGCACTGTTCGGAGATGATCGAATATTGGACCAATATAA
>JAVJIF010024462.1:0-41371 GCA_038442645.1 Agave tequilana | reverse complement strand
CAGTCCAGGCCGCACGCCCCTTGCAGACCAGCGCCTCCACCATGGCCCAGGCCGAGCCCCTTGCTGCCGCACCCACCACCAGCGCACCCGGATCCTCTCCTCCCTCCGGTGCGCAGCCCAGGCCGGCGACAGCTGCAGCAACTCCAGCAACAGCAGGTAGCAGCAGCCCCAACCAGCGGCAGCCGAGCTTCCCTTTGATGGCCGGATCCCCTTCTCCAATTCACACCAGTGAGGAGAGCACCCAGCAGCTCCCCCTCGGCCTTTGGTGGCGCGCAGCAACCAACAAGGCCGTTCACCCCCTATGTGAGTGTCTCTCTCCCTCTCTCATTATTAATTAAGTGATCGTAGATATGTTTGCGTATGTATTGTAATTTGATGAGTAGAGCACATGTGTTATATGATTTTGTGTGGGAGATCATTAAGCATGGATGTGCGTTGTCACTCCCCTTTCTATTTTTACAAAGTCGAATGTATAGGAATATGACATGCATGTGTATTTAATTATGTTGGGACCCTATGTTCATCATATGGGTGTTTGGATTATCATTGTAGACATTACAGGATGTAGCATGAGTGTATTTGAGAGAATGTGGAGATTGGGAATATGTGCGATGTTGTAAATCAGTATCAGGTTGCAGCTCCATTAGTCGACTGACCCACTCTGTTAGTCGACTAATACCCTTATTAGTCGACTAACTTTTTCCTTGTAGTCGACTAGGCCCCCTCCAGAATAGTTGTGCCCTCTCTGTTTGTCCCCTGTAATCACCTATTAGTCGACTTGCCACCCTATTGTAGTCGACTACTAGCATGTATAGTCGACTTACCCCTAACCTATAGTCGACTAATTGGATGACCTGGAAGGGTGTAGCTCTCTGTTTCCCTGTTAGTCGACTTAGTCCACTTTATAGTCAACTAATCCTCCCCTAGTCGACTTACTAATCTCCTCTAATCGACTAATGATTGTCTGACTGCTGTATTCAGCTTCTTTATGGATTGTGGACATTACCCTTGAGTTATGCTATTGACTATAGATGGATGAACAGGATTTTGAGGAATAGATATTAGTTGGATTGACTTGACTTGATGGATCTTACATGCATGTATCGGATATATTGCCGAGTGTCGGGATCTTATGATTAACTTTAATAGTAGTGGGAACTTGTGAGGACTTGGGAATCAGAGTAGATTGATAGAGTGAGAGGGCTGAGCACAGGTTATTGATGTATGTTGGAGCAACAGTAGTTTATTGTATCAGATTACTTGATGTGGATTGATATTTGACGATCATGTAACTATTGGAATATGAGTTGGTTGTAATGACTTTGGATTATTAGATGCTAGAGTTCTTAGAGGTACCAACTGATTATATCATTTGAGTATGGATGAGTTATTGGTATTGACTTATAAGTGAATTATTATAGATTGCAGTTGTTTGAGGATGTTCCCTTAGTTATGATTTCGGTATCCATTGACTTGTTGATCTCGATGATATACCATATGCTTCATGTTTAGTTTTTGATTACTTCAGTTAGTAGAGATGAGTTATTATGATGGTGATCTATTCGATGTCGATAATGTTATACTTTAGAGTTATTAGATAGTAGTCATTACTTTATCAGTTGGTGAGATTATTTATTGACGACTTAGAGGATTGATATATCGATGACTTTGAAGATGTGTGTTGATTCCACAATTTGCTTGGATTATCTATTCATGACAGTAGATCATTACCCATCTTAGATATCTTGATTTACCTGAGAAACCTGACTGATTATACTTGGTATTTACCTGATAATTATCTTGTCCATGTTACTTAATTGCTGGGAAAAATATTATTACGTGGTAACAACAACCGCATGTTATACTTGTTATATATTCCTGTTATACCGGTATCATGTTCCTTGATATTATATATTCCTGTTATACCGGTATCCTGATTACATGTTGATATTGTTACCGTGATTACCACTGAGTTATCCCAGTGATTTAAGTAACATGCACATTAAATAATCTTGATAAACTAAAACATGATAACAAACAACTTACACTGGGATTGGGGAGATTAATGGAGGAGACAGCGTCCGTATTTTGGGTGGACCTAGGATTTAGGTTGCGCAGCCGAAAGAGGGTTCCACTGCAGGGTTCCTGTGGGGTGACTGACACCCCGTCCTGTTCTTGTTATACATGTATAACATGTACCTGTTCCTGTTTACATGTTCCTGACTACCTTGCGGTAGGTCCTAGTTCAGCGCCAGGAGTCTGGGCTGTGGTCCCGGGTATGCACGGGACTCACCTAAAGCATGAAAAATGTCTCCAACCGATCAGTTTCAATAACTGAGGACATCGATTGGCATGTGTGGTAGGCGTAGTATGGGATGCGTCTATTACATGTGACAATTAGTGTTCGCTGACGTAATTAATAATAAACTGTTGTGTATTGTGACTGATTGTAATCACCTGATTGTATATCTATATATATCATTATGATAGACACATGATTGTAATTAGGACCAGATTATGTACTAGGTTAGTGATATTGCTAGGATATACACCTAGACATCTGTTGTTTGTTACAGTTGTTTTACTTGTCTTGTACCGGTACTCTTATTCTTGTTGTTGTTATTCAGTTGCTTATGTATCATGTTATTTGATTATCTTATATCTACAGTTATTTTTGTTATTGCTTTATGCACCTTGTTTATATGCACGAGCTCTCCCCTTTACACACACACTCACTAGGTCGCTTTCTGACGATCCTGGATGCACGTCCAGATATTGGACGCTTGTTCTTTTGTGCAGATGTACGATGAGACTGTACGACTTGCGAGGAACCGGACTCTCTCTCTCGTTTGATTCTGGTATTCTTTCCTTTCTTTATTCCTGCTATTATTCTTTGATTCCTGTATATCACCCTTGGCTTCTATTCTGTTCCTTATTTCATTTCAGATCATGTGTAGCTTTTATATGTATTATTGCAGTGATTATTGATTATTATGGTTCAGATTTATAGCTTGTTCAGGTTACTTTAGGCTTAGCGTGTATGCATGAGGTATTTTCCTTGCGTATATGCGTCGCCGACTCGTGTCGCGTCCCCGCTCCAGCGTATTTTGGGAAGCGGGGCGTGACAGGGTTTTCTTGGTATCAGAGCCAGGTTCGACATAAAACGGACTTGATTTTACCGCTAACTTGAAAGAAGTTATAGTACACTGCAATATACATATACTGTCCACACGATGACATTGAGTCCATTTGGAATTGATCGTTCCCCTTTTGATATCCATCCCTTGATCTTTTGATATCTCTGAATTCAACTCTTCTTCTAAAATGATCTTGGTCCTATCTCGACTCTTATTGTTCCTTTCGATTCTTTTTCTCTGATTTTATCCCTGAGTTTGATCACTCCATTTTGAAGCCGGTAATAGAGATCAGAGTGGCGCAGCGGAATCGTGGTGTCCCAGCGAGGCGACGTGGAATCTTGTTTGTTCTCTCTTGACCTTGATTCTTTTATCATTCCCTACCTTATTGAAATTTCGAGGACGAAATTTTTGTTAAGCTGGGTAGGGTGTAATATCCACTACTTGATAATACGGTATTTTTGTTTTTATTTAATTTTAATCTGAATTATGTATCCTTATTAGCATGTTTTACATACATGTGTATATATAGATTAGATTTTATTAACAGTTTGTTAATTATCATTGTTATTGTTAATTACCGTCATGTATTTTAAATAACTATTATTATTAATATTGTGGCTGAAGTTATGTGCTTATTAATATTGGATTATTATTTTGTAGTGGTATTTGTAATATTTCCTTTCCCTTGATTTTTATTCATGCCTTATCCCTTGTCCCTATACCCGTTATCTAATCCATACCCAAACTCCATTACCCGTATCCTCTTTTATCCCCATATCATGATCCAAACCCTTAACCTGTTATTTGATCCTATATCCATTACCCAAATCCAATTCATAACCCAAACCCAATACCCATTTACCCATTTGGATCCAACCCCCAACCCATTAGCAAACCCGTGACTCTTCAACCCAAAACCCACTATCCCAGTATCCTAAATCCCAACAACCTATCCTAATCCTAACCAATCATATTTTCTCCTCCCAATCCCTTTCTAATCATCAACTCAGCCAAATCCTAACTCCAAATCTCAATCCTAACAACTTAATCTCCATCAAATCCAAATCTCAACAAACTATATCATATCTTATATCAAATCCCTAATCATATCCTAACAAAAACCCCAAATCCAATTCTAAATCAAATCCTAACCGCCTAATCTAATTCCTAATCTAATCTTTCCAAAATCTTCTCCCAACTCACAGCCCTTCCATTGGCCGAGCTTCCCCATGGCAGGCCGCCTCTTCCTCCTCTCCGGCGGCACAACAGCAGCCCACCAGCGAGCTCCCTCCATGGCCACTTCAGACCAGCAGTCCAGATCAGCCGGCCTCCTCCCCTGCGCGCGGACAGCCAACCAGCAGGCCGATCCTTCTCCCAGGCGCGCAAACCAGCGGCAGCCCCGTGCGCGCAGTCCAGGCCGCACGCCCCTTGCAGACCAGCGCCTCCATCATGGCCCAGGCCGAGCCCCTTGCTGCCGCACCCACCACCAGCGCACCCGGATCCTCTCCTCCCTCCGGTGCGCAGCCCAGGCCGGCGACAGCCTGCAGCAACTCCAGCAACAGTAGGTAGCAGCAGCCCCAACCAGCGGCAGCCGAGCTTCCCTTTGATGGCCGGATCCCCTTCTCCAATTCACACCAGTGAGGAGAGCACCCAGCAGCTCCCCCTCGGCCTTTGGTGGCGCGCAGCAACCAACAAGGCCGTTCACCCCATATGTGAGTGTCTCTCTCCCTCTCTCATTATTAATTAAGTGATCGTAGATATGTTTGCGTATGTATTGTAATTTGATGAGTAGAGCACATGTGTTATATGATTTTGTGTGGGGAGATCATTAAGCATGGATGTGCGTTGTCACTCCCCTTTCTATTTTTACAAAGTCGAATGTATAGGAATATGATATGCATGTGTATTTAATTATGTTGGGACCCTATGTTCATCATATGGGTGTTTGGATTATCATTGTAGACATTACAGGATGTAGCATGAGTGTATTTGAGAGAATGTGGAGATTGGGAATATGTGCGATGTTGTAAATCAGTATCAGGTTGCAGCTCCATTAGTCGACTGACCCACTCTGTTAGTCGACTAATACCCTTATTAGTCGACTAACTTTTTCCTTGTAGTCGACTAGGCCCCTCCAGAATAGTTGTGCCCTCTCTGTTTGTCCCCTGTAATCACCTATTAGTCGACTTGCCACCCTATTGTAGTCGACTACTAGCATGTATAGTCGACTTACCCCTAACCTATAGTCGACTAATTGGATGACCTGGAAGGGTGTAGCTCTCTGTTTCCCTGTTAGTCGACTTAATCCACTTTATAGTCGACTAATCCTCCCTAGTCGACTTACTAATCTCCTCTAGTCGACTAATGATTGTCTGACTGCTGTATTCAGCTTCTTTATGGATTGTGGACATTACCCTTGAGTTATGCTATTGCCTATAGATGGATGAACAGGATTTTGAGGAATAGATATTAGTTGGATTGACTTGACTTGATGGATCTTACATGCATGTATCGAATATATTGCCGAGTGTCGGGATCTTATGATTAACTTTAATAGTAGTGGGAACTTGTGAGGACTTGGGAATCAGAGTAGATTGATAGAGTGAGAGGGCTGAGCACAGGTTATTAATGTATGTTGGAGCAACAGTAGTTTATTGTATCGGATTACTTGATGTGGATTGATATTTGACGATCATGTAACTATTGGAATTATGAGTTGGTTGTAATGACTTTGGATTATTAGATGCTAGAGTTCTTAGAGGTACCAACTGATTATATCATTTGAGTATGGATGAGTTGTTGGTATTGACTTATAAGTGAATTATTCTAGATTACAGTTGTTTGAGGATGTTTCCCTTAGTTATGATTTCGGTATCCATTGACTTGTTGATCTCGATGATATACCATATGCTTCATGTTTAGTTTTTGATTACTTCAGTTAGTAGAGATGAGTTATTATGATGGTGATCTATTCGATGTCGGTAATGTTGTACTTTAAAGTTATTAGATAGCAGTCATTACTTTATCAGTTGGTGAGATCATTTATTGACGACTTAGAGGATTGATATATCGATGACTTTGAAGATGTGTGTTGATTCCACAATTTGCTTGGATTATTCTATTCATGACAGTAGATCATTACCCATCTTAGATATCTTGATTTACCTGAGAAACTTGACTGATTATACTTGGTATTTACCTGATAATTATCTTGTCCATGTTACTTAATTGCTGGGAAAAATATTACTACGCGGTAACAACACCCGCATGTTATACTTGTTATATATTCCTGTTATACCGGTATCATGTTCCTTGATATTATATATTCCTGTTATACCGGTATCCTGATTACATGTTGATATTGTTACCGTGATTACCACTGAGTTATCCCAGTGATTTAAGTAACATGCACATTAAATAATCTTGATAAACTAAAACATGATAACAAAACAACTTACACTGGGATTGGGGAGATTGATAGAGGAGACAGCGTCCGTATTTTGGGTGGACCTAGGATTTAGGTTGCGCAGCCGAAAGAGGGTTCCACTGCAGGGTTCCCGTGGGGTGACTGACACCCCGTCCTGTTCCTGTTATACATGTTATACATGTACCTGTTCTTGTTTACATGTTCCTGACTACCTGCGGTAGGTCCTGGTTCAGCGCCAGGAGTCTGGGCCGTGGTCCCGGGTATGCACGGGAATCACCTAAAGCATGAAAAATGTCTCCAACCGATCAGTTTCAATAACTGAGGACATCGATTGGCATGTGTGGTAGGCGTAGTATGGGATGCGTCTATTATATGTGACAATTGGTGTTCACTGACGTAATTAATAATAAACTGTTGATGTATTGTGACTGACTGTAATCACCTGATTGTATATCTATATATATCATTATGATAGACACATGATTGTAATCAGGACCAGATTATGTACTAGGTTAGTGATATTGCTAGGATATACACCTAGACATCTGTTGTTTGTTACAGTTGTTTTACTTGTCTTGTACCTGTACTCTTATTCTTGCTGTTGTTATTCAGTTGCTTATGTATCATGTTATTTGATTATCTTATATCTGCAGTTATTCTTGTTATTGCTTTATGCACCTTGTTTATATGCACGAGCTCTCCCTTTACACACACTCACTAGGTCGCTTTCTGACGACCCTGGATTTGCACGTCCAGATATTGGACGCTAGTTCTTTTGTGCAGATGTACGATGAGACTGTACGACTTGCGAGGAACCGGACTCTCTCTCGTTTGATTCTGGTATTCTTTCCTTTCTTTATTCCTGCTATTATTCTTTGATTCTTGTATATCACCCTTGGCTTCTATTCTGTTCCTTATTTCATTTCAGATCATGTGTAGCTTTTTTATGTATTATTGCAGTGATTATTGATTATTATGGTTCAGATTTATAACTTGTTCAGGTTACTTTAGGCTTAGCGTGTATGCGTGAGGTATTTTCCTTACGTATATGCGTCGCCGACTCGTGTCGCGTCCCCGCTCTAGCGTATTTTTGTAAGCGGGGCGTGACAGAATATCTCAAAGAGCATTTAGGTATTTGATTTAAGGATCTGTATCCGACTGGATCATCTCTTCATCTTCATCTTCATCTTCCGGATGGCTTGTTGAAGCCATGTTTACTGAAAGTTCATTGAAAATGTTTCCAACACTGACATCTGACTCCCAAGATGACATGCCTGATGAGTGATTATGATATGATGACTCTTCAGACTCAGAGGCTGAAGGGACTGGAGTTGACACATAACCCAACCCCCTGCGAGTTCGATGATAATAATTAAGGGCTTTCCCTTTTGGAGCGAAGGATCGAAGCAGTGTTCTCCTTCCTTTGCCAAAGTTCAAGCCAGGACTGCTTGTTAGGTAACACCCCATGTTATCCATTATTCTTAGTACATTTGGCTCATAATGAGAGAATTGAGGAGGTTCATTCTCTCTTTCTGAGTCTTCACAAGTCGTTGATTTGGACTCGTCTCTTCCGAAAAGGATCAATTTTTGGCCTTTACGTCTTGCTGGGACCTTGAATAAAGATCCTTGCGCATCACTGATGCCTTGATATACCATGAGGGATGACCTTACTGGTACATGCAATGATGTCAGGGCATCTATTGCCTACCAGGGGTCATCACCTACATCGGTACTAGTATCTGATGGCATGTCAGAAGCAAAAACAGAAAGGTAAAATCTAATTCTTTATTAATATACTACTCGCCTACATCATTGGAGCCGTAATTGACATTGAGCTTATTAATGCTCGTTACAAGTGGGTTCAGCTCCCAAAGACATTCTTCCTCTGCGTCTGGTTCAATATCAGCTTCATTACCCGAGTCTGGTTCCTCTGGCTAGGGATTCTCGTCTATCCCCAGAGAATCTTGGTATAGGAAGGAGTCTGTGAAGTAGTTATCTACCCCTTGAACGGATGCCTTTTGGTGATCAACGTTCAGACTTTTCCACTTCCGCCAATATACTTCATAACTTGATAGAGAGTAGAGGGGACGATGGAGTTACGATGAATCCACGGTCGTCCTAGCAGCAAATTATTCGAAGTGTCGGTATCAATAACATAGCACGTCACTTTAAATCTTAGGTTACCAATCTGACATTTGAGTTTAATCTTCCCCATTAGGCGCATACCATTGGCGTTGAAACTATAAATGGTAATTTGGGTGGCGCTCAATCGGTAAGTGGGGATTCCCCAAGTACTGCCTGACCCGGCGGGGCATAATACTCAACGCGGATCCTGGATCTACCTGAATGCGACACACTTCAGATGATCCAATATACCCTGTGAAGTACAGAGGCCTATCATGTTTCCCCTTAACCTGCATGTCATCTGACGTGAAGGTTATACAGGGGACATGTTGAGAGGTGTGGAGACAGTCTTCTTCATGTTCCTCCTGTGGTTCAGCCAGAATCCGGGTCATGAAGATCTCAGCATCAGCTAAAACTTCTCTCAAAACTTCTGTTATTGACTTTGATAGTCTCAGGAGCTCGTAAAGGGTGATCCTGGCCGAGATGTTGGCCAGTTGAGCCAAGACATCAATACGATAAGGAGCTGAAGATCCTTCTGCTTTGTCTTTCGAGAGGGTTTTGGAATATCGAAGCTCCTTTTATTTCTCCACAAGTTGCTTCGTGGATGGCTTAGTTGGCTCTGGGTGGGTTTAGGCGGATTTGTCGCCATCTCATCGTATTTCTTCAAGTACGACTGACTTGAACGAGTTTCAGTCATGAGCGATGCATTCAGCTCTGCAGCAAAGACGATTGTCTTCTCTTCTGAGTCAGTTAGCGAGGGAATATCAGTTTCTGCTTCTCGGAAAGAAGCACACACCACATTGTAAGGTGAATCTTTTACTTTACCTTTGGACTTCCTGTTGGTCACAGTAGTCCATTATTGGCCTTCCACAAGGTCGGGATGAATCCACATGATTTCTCCATGAGGAGTAGGAACAGATATGAGACCTTTCTTATGTTGGTGATATGGGTCTATATTGAGTACCCTTAGTTCCCCTTTCCGGATGGGAACTCTTCGGCTGGCGTTGGAGGTTGTACCTCGAACTGAAGAAATGATGTCATGTTAGTTGTCACTTTCTTCTGTTCTGGGCGGAGCTTGAGCACCTCCGCATCAATCAAAACTTGAAGGATGTCTTTGAAGATGTAACAACTCTTGATAGGGTACCCCAGCATCCTGTGGTACAAGCAGTAGTTGGGATTGTCGGTCTTACTGACCTCCTCGGGACATCTAGCTTCAGGAAGCTTTAATCTGTTTCTCTTGTTGAGTAACTTGAACAACGAATCAACATGCTCGTCCTTGAAGGAATACTGTCTGTTGGCGCGCGGCTGACTTGAAGAACTACCGCCTCTAATTGGCGAAGGTTTAACGGAAGACTTCATTTTTGTTACCAATGTGTCCTTCCTTTTTGTTGGAAAGATACCACCGACATGCACCTTGTCGACTTTTCGGGTCTGCGCTTGTTTTCTTTTGCCTTAACCCTGGCGACAATTTCTTCTGCCTATTCGCCTTGTTGGACTAACTATTTTTAGATACGGCTTTCAACAACTCATATCTAAGATAGGAGTGAGGTTTGCAAATTGTGACAGTATGTTTTCACCAGGGTGGCCTGGGTCATACCGTTAGGACATCGGAGTGCCATATTTTGAAATCTCTCCATAAATTGTTTAACTGACTCTCCTTTTCGTTGCCTCGTCGCCAGGAGAGTTGGCATGATAATCTCCGAGTCGTCTTCAAAGAAGCGTGTAAGGAAAAGCTTCTCGAGATCACCCCAGTTCTTGATAGAGCCTTCTGGGAGCTTCATGAACCATTCGAAAGCAAGTCCCTTTAGAGTGCCAATGAACAAACGCCTCAAGATGACATCATTTGCTACTACATTCCCTGTCTAAGACTTGAAGTAGTATACGTGCTGGTTCGGTGACCCTTTATCGTTGAAGGCTTGTAGGGTTGGAGCTTTGAACTTAGGAGGGTATGGGACAAGATCCCACTCAGCCGGGTGCGGCCGGACCACTCCTGCCTCTTGGAGACCTTTCTGATTGGTGAGGGCTTCAAGATGCTATTCCAATTTATTTATCCTTTGGAATTAGTGCTCCCATTCTCTGAATTGCCTCCCTCTTCGGGCGGAGGTTTGGATGACTCGGAGTTAGACTGTTCCTCTCCTCGGTATGTGCAGAAGACGAGCTCTCCCCTTCCTTCCATTTGCTCTTAGACTTTTTTAAAGGAGTTTTAACTTTCAGCTTCTTCTTGCCCTCAAGCAATTGTGAAAGTATCTGCTTGAGGGTGTCGATAGATTCTTGTTGCGCGCGAATCATATCGAGTTGTTCCCTCTGGGCCTGGGCTTACTGTTCAAAGCGCCTGGCCATCTCTTCAGGAGTACTTGCATATACGCGAAGGCTTCCTTCTATATAAAAGAGTTTAAGGCCTGTGATTCCGCAATGACAGAGTGTGACTCACTTACTTTAATGCCCCGGGCTAGGGCATTGCAGTCAACTAGGGGTACCACGCCAATTCGAGTGCGGGTATGCCAGTACACTCCTTCTGGTTCAGTGTCAGACTCGTCAGAGCTGACTATCAGCTATTTTCTCTTACTTCTGCTTGGCGTAGTGCTTGGACCCACCATGTTCACAGTGACTTCAGGATACTTTGTATCAGAGAAAGTTCTCCTTGTGCAGGAACGACGCCTTTTCTCGAGTGGGAGGCTGACGTAGATGTTAACCGTTTGAACACCGACTGCTGGCTTACATGAGAGATCCAGTGGCATTCTGAAAGCATTACTATGATGAGCCGCTCACAGCAACATGATGGAGTGATTTGATGGACACTCCTCTTCTTTGTCAGATAATTTCTTAGATCCGTCGGAGGGGGATCGAAGAGATCAGCCTCGAGTTTCCGAGGACTTTTCAGCTTCTGAAAGCTATCCATGCGTCACAAATCTAAAACGCAGGGTTCAGAAATGCTGAGCTCACATTCTGTAGAACAAACGCGGCTCTCGCTTTTTAGCTTTGAAATGCGGTTCTCGTGCCTCTGACGAGAAGAGACGCGGACCTCGCGTTGCTGATTGTCGCGTTTGTCTAGCGACAATTGGGAAAGGCGGACTCTCTGAGTCCCGCATTCTGTCGTAGAGATACGAGCTTCATGTCTCTAAGAAGAGGCACAGACTTCGTGTTGTTGAACGTCGAGTTTGAGAGGTGAAACTTCAGGAACGCAAGCCATTGAGCTCCACGTTTTGGTCTCCAAACATAGACTTCGCGCATCTAACGTAGATCAGAAGAGACGCAGGCATGAGCCTTGCGTTCAGTATCTACTGGACATATAGTTATCCCAGCTTCTTGCATCTGTTGTCGACGTGCGTGTCACCTTTGTCGACGTTCGACATTCCAATTACGCTTTACAGGTTGTTGGGAACCCCCGGTAATCTGGAGCTGAGGGAGAAGAAGCTAAATTGGTCTTCAATGATGTTCGCCTCGCGGGTCCTGTGTGAGATGTTGACGCGGGCCTTACGTGTGATGCGGCCAGCAATGACGCTCTTTGCGCAGGCCATGTTCGGAGAAGTCTCCGAAGGGACTTGAGATCGGATCTCTAAGAAGACCAAGCGGTACTGCCGCGCCCTAGGGCTCTTGGAGCCAGAAGAGAGAAACTCTTCATACTTTTCCTGATCGAATTTCATGATAAGTGACTCGACCGTTTTTTCCATAAGGGTAACGTCACCTTACGCCACAACTTGCTTGCCAGTAGAGAAAGTAGTCCCCAATGGAGTTGCCATCTCTTGTTTCTCAGAAAAAAATTGAAAGCGGAGTAAATTCTTTGTTTGATTGTAAAGAATACTACAACAGATCAATTATCCGATTACAAGAGAGAGAAGATATTCACGCTCAAATCTTCTCTTTATTTTTGACTGGGTTCTTGATGTAGCGGTGGAAAGTGAATCTTGTTTTCGTTGACCGGGTGAACGTCAGTGTCTTCTGAGAATCTTCTCTTCGGATTATGAATGGAGTAGCATAGCTCCTGTCCAAATGGAATCTCAAAAAGACTTAGGCAAAAACTTGAACTCAGCAAGTTGGTGTAGAAGTGTAACTCTTTATCAGTATTCCTCAGCTGAAACTTCCGACGTTTACTTTTTTTCCCAACCCCTCTTCAAGAGCAGACTGAACTATTTATAGGGGTTTTAGAGGTAAAATTGTCCCCTAAAAACCCTCCATAATAGGCGTTAACTCCCCTCATTACGTGGGCAATAATTGACCCAGTAATGAGGGCAATTATAACTGAAATGCAAGGCTCTTCCTCAGTTGAAACACGGTCTTCGGGCTCTGCGTCTTGGCATTGTAGTGATGTTGGGATTTGAGCTTCTAGCCTCACGTTTTGACACTGCGGTGATGTTGAGACGCGAACTTCGAACTCTGCGTCTTGGCCTTGCGGTGAAGTTGGAATGCGGGCTTTGAGCCTCGCGTTTTGACACTGTGGTGATGTTGAGACACGGGCTTCGGACTCTGCGTCTTAGCTTTACAGTGATGTTGGGACTCGGGCTTTGAGCCTCTCGTTTCGATACTGCGGTGACGTTGAGACGCAGGCTTCGAGCTCTACGTCTTGGCATTGCAGTTAAGCTGGGGACGTGGGCTTCGAGCCCCGCGTTTTGACTTTGCACGTGTGGGTCTGATTAGCCTCGCGTTTAGAGTATAGACTCTGCTCTTTGATGACTTATTTTCAGTGATTTTTAGACAGCTATAGTGGCTACCTCCCCATCTTCTTCGATAAAGTCAGAATCCTCTGGTTCAATATCGATCAGTACTTCATCTTCGATCTCATAGTCCGCCATGTTGACGGGCCTCCTCTTCGGCCACTCATTGGACCTGTGTCCAGGTTCGCCACACCTGTAACACATGCCAACCCCGGGCTTGGCATATGAATTCTTCTTGCCTTTTGTAGTGGGGGTTGTTGTTGTCGAGTTTGCTGGAGGGGCGTCAATCGCCTTACGGGATGGAGGCCGTTCGCTTGATGTGGAACCTTATTGAGCTCTTGTGTTACTGAATGTCCATTCTACTGCTCTTTTGAAAGGTAAAGCTCTGCTCTGCAACCACTCAATCTTCATTGCTATATTCTGTGCCTCATCAATAGAGAACACATCCTGGATGGCTAACGTTCCTAGATGGAGTACTTTAGCTCGTTGATGTACTTTGAAGTTTATTGCTCCTCCGTCAGGGATAGGTCGCATCGCGACGAAAGGCAGTAGAACTCCTCTGTATATGCTGCAACAATTCTTGTGCCTTATCCGCATTGCTCAAATTGATTGTAAAGAATCTGTTAGTAATCGGGTGGAAGAAATCTACTTTGAAGAAGTTGTTTCATGTGCCGCCATATCATCACAGGTGTTTGCCTTAGCGTCTCCTTGTGATTTGTGACTGGTCCCACCATGCGGTCGCTCCTCTTTGGGCTTGTACGCCATAAACTTGACCTGTTTTTCCTTAGAGACGTAAGCTATGTCAAAGAACTTCTCTACTTCATATACCCAGTCCAAGAAGGACTCGATGTCAAAGTTCCCACTGAAAAGAAGGAATCTCGTTTTCATCCTATACTCGTTAGGATCTCGTTAGGACTTGGATCCTCTTTTCTTATATCTGTTAGGAAAAGGAAATCCTTCTTCCTTTTTGGGATTAGGATTCGCCATCTGTCCAGGGCCTCGCACATAGACCCTCCTTCCATCATAACCTTCGTCTTCGAAATCATCTTCGGGATAGAAGGTGCTGATGAGTTCTTCCTCGTCATAAGATCTTTGTAAGGAGTTTGTCATTAAGGACGTTTTGATGGTGGTGATGGTTGACGTCGTTGTTGACGCGGAGGTGATTGTTGGAAAGAAAATTGTTGTGGTGAAAGTTGTGGATGAGGATTACCTGATGGTGGTGGAGGTTGTGGAGGAGGATTGCTCAATGAACATTCACGCCCGCTTCGGTACGCACCATCGATAAGGCTTCGATCATCGAATTTGAGAGATAACCTCTTGATTTCTTAGACCATACTGTCTACAGTCGATTCAAGAGCACCAAGTCTTCTTTCAATAGCGCCTACTCTCATAGAGAGGCTGGATTGCTCGTCATCATCTCTGACCATCGTCAGAGCGTTTGTCGAAACTTTAATACCACTTGACGCGGATGGGGAAGCGATGAAGACGAATGAATGACGCAGGATGGATATCGCACTAGCGCTGACAAACCCTGAAGAAGTCTTCAAGTAGGGGATAATTACTCAAATTCACGAGCAAGAGACCCGAATTCACGAGCCAATGAGAACAACTCGAATTCACGAGCAAAATATGAGGACAACTCAAAGAGCATTGATTGGGTGTTATAAAAATCCCTAGGATACCATGGTTTTATATAGGCAAATAAAAGAAGAATACTTCTCTAATTAGAAAACAAAAATAAAGAAACAGAAAAAAAAAAAGTGGAATCCAAATAGACCCTGAAAAACAACTCCTAAACAAACTAGGAAGTTCTGATACACAACAGGTCTGTCGACAAGCGAAGAGTGCTGTCGACAGGTCTGTAATTTTCTGACTTTCTGTAAAAGTCTGTCGACAGCCGAAGAATGTTGTCGACAGGACTGTAAACTACTGAGCTTCTGTAAAAACCTGTCGACAGTTGAAAGGAGCTGTCGACATGTAACTTAAATCTGGGCATTCTCATCTTGATCTCCTGCATCAGTTTTATTTATGTGCTTTTTGATCAGGGTCATGGGTTTTATTCATCTACTTTTTACTTTGCTGAACAATTTTGCTAGTTTTCAGTTGCATGTTGGACTGTTGTTGATTTAGAGTTTGGTTGCAGTAGTTTTCATTTTAGCTGTGGTTTCTGCATATGCTTAAAGTGTATATTATCAGTTTGAATCACCTTGGGTTCAGCTTTAATTTCGAATAATTTGAGGCTTTTATTTTTTCTCTCACAAGCTGTTGGGTTCTTTTTGATTTGTAAACTGATGTGAGTTTTTCTTTTTTTCCTTTCCTGCGCATGTTGCCTCTGTGTTCACTCTTCTGTTTTTATGAATTTTACATTTAATCTTTATTGCATCTAATCTGTAGTTTCTTTTGATCTCTACTTATTTGTAGCACTTGTATTCATTTATATAGTTTGTTTTTGGCTTGTAACTTTTATTGGGGCAGTATTTATGTAATGATCTATTATTTGTGTTCTTAGACAATATTTTATCAAAGAGAACTAGTGCAGGGAATAACATTTGGATATGAGAATTCGTTAGTCATTGCTACAATTTGAAACTTTGTGTGACAAATATATTGGGAAGGACAATGGCATATTATATGCTTTGACTTGTAATAAGTACTAATCACCAAAAAAATTATTTCTCTAATTTTCATGTCATGTGGTTTTATAACTACTCACAACTTTGTTCACGAGGGGTGGTAATCTCACCGGGGTACTCACAAATCTCTATCTTCTTTGTTCATTGTGGGCCTGTTTGGTTAAGGGTGAAAGTAAGGAAGTGAAGAAGTGAGGAAGTGGTAATAGTTCCCTTTGGAACTTGAGAATTGGTTAGTAAGTTTTCCGGTGCTTGGATGTTGGTGGGAAGTGTGGTTTGAAAAATGTTATGTCTTTTCCGGTATTTGGATGGTAATGTGGAAGTGAAAGTGGAAAAGTTGACCACAAAGTTGACCGCAAAATAATATTAAAATAAAAATTAATTAAGAAAAATAAAAAATGGACAGTAACTAAAATGTGAGTGAGATTTACTTGATCAAAAAATTAACTATTTTATGCTACAACTTATTACAAATGAGATTTACATGACCACAAAATTAACTGTAGTACTTTGAAAGTGAGGAAATGGTTGTATAAAAGAGAAAAGAGAAAAGAAAAAGGGGTTTTCTTATTTTCCTTTTCCGGTGTTTGGATAGATAGGAAAGTGAGCAATCATACTTTCCCATTTCCTTACTTCCGCCCACTTCCTTGCAACCAATCAAAACACCGCATGAAAGGAGGAACTTAGTATTAGTATTTTGAGGGTATTTCAAAATTAAGCCAAGTTCTTTTAGTCCAAATTGGATAGGAAAAGAACTCTTTAGTGTTTATATATGGAGTCTCTTTCATGATGGGTTGTGTGGGCTAGAAACCAGGGGGTGCTCGCACGCACACAAGCCCATTGAGGCCCAGTGAAGGGAATTGGGTTACCGGATTCAGAAAACCTTAATGCGCATGTGCGCCCGCATCGCACGCGCTGGGGGGTGCAAATTCGGGTTTCAGAGCCTCGCAGGTGTGCCCGAATAGGCTAAGTTTTGCCAATTTTATTTTTGAATTAAAATTAAAATAAAATCTTTTCAAATCCTATTATAATATTTGGGTCAGAGATAACTGTTGAGATTCGAATCTTTCCATGTCCTATCCTGTCATTGCAATGGCACTTTCCAAGGCTTTCTCTGCACAAGGAAAGATTGGTTCTCTGTCCAAGGATTATTTTCTCTTCCCAAGGATTTTCTAATGATGAAAAACTCTCTTTATAAAGGACCTATTTCCTGCTCTCAAAAACATAGAACTCAACCATCTTCCTCTTCCTCTGAAAAATTCCTTAAACCCTTTAATTCTTCCATGCATCTCTGGAGGAAACAAAACCGAGCTGTTCGAGGGCCTGTGCATTGCGAGTGCACGCTTGCAGGGCCAGCAATCGTTGAATCCTGGAGGGTAGGCCGCCATCAACCTGCTGCACCGAGATACTCTCTCAGAAGGGCGCGATCTACTCTTAAGGACAGTGCTCCGCACGCCTCGATCAAAATAGAGAAGTTCCTTCATTCTTGAAAGTTTAATTTAAATAGCTTAGCAGTATTTCGTATTTCATTTTCCAACAATCTTAAGAGTAGATATGGATACTGCTATGGTTGCTGCTACTAATGTTAAGTCTCTGCCTGACATCTCTAGGATTGAATCATTTAGTGGAACCCACTACAAAAGATGGCAAGAAAAGGTTATGTCCACACTTGATGTAACTGGTTATGCCTTTGCTATAACTGATCCTAAACCAGAGAAAGAAAAGGAATTGCAAAACTGGGAAAAGGTCAACAAAATCTGTAGACACATCATTCTCAGCACACTTAGCAATGCACTGTTTGATGTTTACTGTCCTTATAAAACTGCTAATGAAATTTGGGAAAGTTTTAATAAGAAATACATTCTTGAAGATGTTGGAACTCAAAAATTTGCTATTGAAAATTTTCTGAATTTTGTCATGTCTGATGAAAAAAATATTTCTTCTCAAATTCATGAATACCATGTTCTAATTGATGATCTTAAAAATGAAAATATCACCCTACCCGAAGCCTTTGTTGCTGGAGCCCTAATTAAAAAACTACCCGACTCATGGAAAGATTACAAGAAAGAACTGAAGCATAAAAGAAAACAAATGAACCTTGAAGATGTAATAATTCATATTAGAATTGAAGAGAAAAATAAAGAAAGAGAGAAAACTGAAAGAGCCAAAGAGCTTACTTCCAAGGCAAATCTAATTGAAAGCAAGTGTTCTAAACCAAAGAAATATTTTCATAAGTCAAACTTCAAACCAAATCAGAACCCTAAGATGAAAAGAAACCCTAACTCTACTTTCAAGAAGAAAGGAAACTGTTTTGTGTGTGGCAAACCCGGACACTACTCAGCACAGTGTAGGTTCCGGAAGACTGGTGAGGCTCCATCCAAACCACAAGCTAGCCTGGTTGAGAGTGACATTATTGCTGCTGTAATATCTGAAGTTAACATGGTTGCACATAATAAGAATTGGGTGATTGATTCCGGGGCAACCCGACATATATGTGCCGACAGATGAGCTTTCTCTTCTTACTCCTCTGTTGATGATGGTGAACAAGTGTTCATGGGCGATTCGAGGCCCTCACCCGTTGTGGGTAAGGGAAAGGTGCTTCTCAAGCTTACTTCAGGGAAGATCCTTTCTCTTACAGATGTGCTTCATGTTCCTGAGTTTCGTTGGAACCTCATTTCTGTTTCCCTTCTTGGAAAAGCTGGAGTTAAGGTCTGCTTTGAATCTGATAAAATTGTAATGACTAGGAATGGACAATTTGTTGGTAAAGGGTACTGTAGTCAGGGTTTATTTATACTGAATGTACTTGAAATCATGAATGGAAATGCATCTACTTCTTCTGCTTACATGATTGACTCTTGTGATCTTTGGCATGGTAGATTAGGACATGTTGGTTTTTCTTACATTAAGAAAATGAAAGATATAGGTCTCTTGCATAATGTAACTATATCTGATCATGACAAATGTGAAATATGTGTTGAATCTAAATCCACGAAGAAATCATGTAAAAGTGTACAAAGAGAATCTGAATTGCTTGAGCTTATTCATAGTGATCTTGGTGACCTTAAAATAACTTAACTAGAGGTGGTAAAAGGTTCTATATCACCTTTATTGATGACTGTTCTAGATATACAGTAGTCTATCTGTTAAGATCTAAAGATGAAGCCTTTGAAATGTTTCTCAAATATAAATCAGAAGTTGAAAATCAACTAAATAAGAAAATCAAGAGATTGAGATCGGATAGAGGTGGTGAATATGAACTTAAACAATTTAATGAATTTTGTGAACAACATGTTAATTCATGAGACTACCCCTCCATATTCACCTGAATCTAATGGTGTTGCTGAAAGGAAAAATAGAACACTCAAAAATATGATGAATGCTATGCTTATAAGTTCTGGTGCACCTCTGAATCTATGGGGGGAGGTTATACTCTCTGCTTGTCATATTCAAAATAGAATACCCTATAAGAAAACTGGTATAACTCCATATGAAATCTGAAAAGGTCATGCACCAAGCTTAAACTATTTAAAAGTGTGGGGGTGCCTAACTAAGATTCTTCTACCTGAACCCAAAAGAAAGAAACTATGACCCAAAACCTTTGACTGCATGTTTATTGGTTATGCCCATCATAGTGCTTCATATAGGTTTCTTGTGATTAGAAGTGATAATAATGTTATGGATATTAACACTATTGTTGAAACTTAAAATGCAGAATTCTTTGAGCATGTTTTTCTATTGAAAACTCATGTTGATAAACCTTCTCATGCTTCATCATCTAGTCATGCACAAGAATCTGATGATAATGAACAGATTGAACTGAGGAGAAGTAAAAGAGTTAGAAAACAAACTGACTTTGGTAAACATTTCTTTACATTTCTAGTTGGTGATGACCCTCTCACTTATAAAGAGGTCATCTCCTCTCCAGATGCTCCATTATGGAGAGAGGCTATTAATAATGAATTAGAATCCATATTATCAAATCACACTTGGGAACTTGTTGATTTACCACCAGGTGCAAAACCTATTGGCTGCAAATGGATATTTAAAAGAAAGTTGAAACCTGATGGGTCTTTGGATAAATTTAAAGCTAGATTGGTTGCTAAAGGATACACTCAAAAGAAAGACTTTGATTATTTTGATACATTTGCTCCTATGACTAGAATTGCATCTATTATAGTGTTGTTTGCTTTAGCATCTATTCATAAGTTTGTGATACATTAAATGGATGTTAAAACTGCATTCTTAAATGGAGAACTGGAAGAAGAAATATATATGGACCAACCTGAAGGTTGTGTGACAACTGGAAATGAACATAAAGTCTGCAAACTTGTAAAATCTTTATATGGTTTAAAACAAGCACCCAAACAATGGCATGATAAATTGATAGTGTTCTTGTTTCCAATGGTTATCAGATTAATGATGCTGATAAATGTATCTATACTAAATTTGAGGATAATGTTGGTGTTATCATATGTTTATATGTTGATGATATGCTTATATTTGGTACAAACTTAGAAATTGTAAATGACACCAAATTATTTTTGTCTTCTAATTTTGATATGAAATATATAGGTGAAGTTGATGTGATCTTAGGAATTAAAATAACTAGAGATTCTGATCATATCATGCTTTCACAAGGACACTATATAGAAAGAATGTTGAAGAGATTTGGTCATTTTGACTGCACTCCTGTTTCCACACCTTATGATGGTAGCATTCACTTAAGAAAAAATAAAGAACAAAGTGTGTCACAATCTGAGTATGCACAAATCATTGGTAGTTTAATGCACTTGATGAATTACACACGACCTGACATTGCTTATGCCGTGGGACGACTTAGTCGTTACACTCACTGTCCTAATAAGGACCATTGGACAACATTATATCGAGTGCTAAAATATCTAAAAGGAACTATTAATTATAGTTTGACATATTGTGGCTTTCCTTCTGTTTTAGAGGGATACTCAGATGCTAACTGGATCTCTGATTCTGATGAGTTAAAGTCTACAAGTGGATATGTGATCACACTTGGTGGGGGTGCGGTGTCTTGAAAATCATCCAAGCAAACCGTCACAGCTCGCTCCACTATGGAGTCTGAGTTTGTTGCCTTAGAGAAGGCAGGTACTGAAGCTGAGTGGCTCAGAAATCTTTTGATTGATATACCAATTTGGAAGAGACAAGCTCCGTTTGTGTCTATTCATTGTGATAACCAAGCTACTATTGCTAGAGCTAAGAATAAAATATACAATGGAAAGAGTAGGCATATTCGCCTAAGACATAAAATTGTAAAGCAGCTGCTGGATGATGGGATCATATCTCTTGACTATGTGAGGTCAGAGCTTAATATAAGTGATCCATTTACCAACCACTAGGGAGAAAACTAGTGGAGAATACATCGAGGGGAATGGGACTCATGTCTATGGCAAAGAGTCAAAAATGATATAGTAACCCAACCTATGTGATTGATGAACTCATGAAGTAGGTTCATATGGGTAATAACAAATCATTTGTTGACTTGGAGATGCACCATCATTATTTTATTATTGAGAAGTCCCTTCCTATGATGTAGATAGTCTAAATTGCAATGTGCGAAGGATGAGCATTAGTTCTTAATGGATTACCATAGCCTTATTGGGTGGTGTGTTTAATTGCAATGCACACTTGATGGATCCACCTATATGAGTGTGAAAGTGGGGCCGCTTCCTATGAGAATGTAGACATTTCTATAGCGCTCATGAATATCCAGGTAGGGCGCATGGCCGATTCACGTCAACCCGTTTTGAACAGCTCGGTTCTATGAATGATATGTGGGTTGTAGGTCAATGATCCATAATTAGGAAGATTGGTTCATAGAAACTTTACGTTTCACCAACTTCCTGTGGGACACACCTACAATCCTAGGTAGTGGTTCATAGACCAAAAGTCACCATTATTGATGCATTGAGTTCTTATGTTTCCTCTCTTCTCTCTCGTTCCTATTATCCTTCCTTTTAATTTTGAAATAGTGGGAGATTGTTAGTATTTTGAGGGTATTTCAAAATTAAGCCAGGTTCTTTTAGTCCCACATTGGATAGGAAAAGAACTCTTTAGTGTTTATATATGGAGTCTCTTTCATGATGGGTTGTGTGGGCTAGAAACCGGGGGTGCTCGCCCGCACACAAGCCCATTGAGGCCCAGTGAAGGGAATTGGGTTACCGGATCCAGAAAACCTCAATGCGCATGTGCGCCCACATCGCACGCGCAGAGGGGGGTGCAACTCCGGGTTTCAGAGCCTCGCGGGTGTGCCCGAATAGGCTAAGTTTTGCCAATTTTATTTTTGAAATTAAAATTAAAATAAAATCTTTTCAAATCCTGTCATAATATTTGGGTCAGAGATAACTGTTGAGATTCGTATCTTTCCATGTCCTGTCCTGTCATTGCAGTGGCACTTTCCAATGCTTTCTCTGCACAAGGAAAGATTGGTTCTCTGTCCAAGGATTATTTTCTCTTCCCAAAGATTTTCTAATGATGAAAAACTCTCTTTATAAAGGACCTATTCCCTGCTCTCAAAAACACAGAACTCAACCATCTTCCTCTTCCTCTGAAAAATTCCTTAAACCCTTCGGTTCTTCCCTGCATCTCTGGAGGAAATAAAACCGAGCTGTTCGAGGGACTGTGCATTGCGAGTGCACGCTTGCAGGGCCAGCGATCGTTGAATCCTGGAGGGTAGGCCACCATCAGCCTGCTGCACCGAGATACTCTCTCAGAGGGGCGCGATCTACTCTTAAGGACAGTGCTCCACACGCCTCGATCAAAATAGAGAAGTTCCTTCCTTCTTAAAAGTTTAATTTAAATAGCTTAGCAGTATTGCATATATCATTTTCCAACACATAGCTCTTCATTCTTCAATTTTTGTCAAAACAAATGACAAAAGAGTGGGAGAGGGAAGATGACTCTTCCTCCTCTCTTCTCCTCCCCGCCTCTCTTCACAAAATCCAAACAAGAATATATATTTTGGAAACAAACAGATTATTTAATGCTCACTCTCACCATTACACCTAGCAATTGATTCAAACATCTCAATTATGTTAGGGTGATTATCACATTAGAGTAAAAAGTATTAGATATTTACGATACAATTGTGAAAATACGATGCATAGAAGCTATCTGAAGTTCATAAAGGCTTGTTGTGATTCTTCTGCACAGGAAGATGACCTTTAAGATTCTGCAATAATATTCCTTTAGTTTGCAGAGTGATTTCTCTCTTGTGGGAGTTTCTTCTTCTAAATCACGAGCTCATGTCCTTCATTACAAGATTCTTTTTTCTTTCTTAATACAAGCTATAAAGTTTTATAAAAAGATAATCAAGTGAAGTTCTTATAAACTCATCTAAATTATGCGTGTCTATTATCATCGAGATATGGCTCACTGGGAAGACAGCGTGAGTGGTATTTTTCCTCAAAAAAAAAAGTCAAAAAAAGGGGATAAAAAAGTAACAGGTGCACGAGGCGCATCAATTAAGGCCTGTTTGTTTCGTTGCAAAACGTCGCAAGTCGTAAGTCGTAAAATGAGAATGGAAAAAGTGAACTGTAGCAGAGAAAATATATTGTGTTTTACGGTGTTTGGTTGATAAAGTGAAGTGTAAATGGAAAAGTATATTGTGTTTTACGGTGTTTGGTTGATAAAGTGAAAGTGTAAATGGTAATTTATATTGTGTTTTACGGTGTTTGGTTGGTAATGTAAAAGTGTAAGTGAAAAAGTTGAACACAAAATTAACTGTAGTAGTGATTTAAATATTATAAATACTATTAAATTAAATCTACTATTGCAAATTAAATTTTATTAATAAATTTGAGATAAAAAATAATAATCTTAATATTTTATTTATAACAATAATATTAATAAAATATTAGTATAAATAGTAAAATATTCCTAAAATATTAACTAAATAAATAATATAAAATTTAAAAAAAATCTAAAGAACATTAATAAAATTTTAAAAATACTAATAAAATATAAATATTAAAAAATTTTACAAAAATAATAAAATATAGTAATAATATTATAATATTAAAAATACTTGAAAAATTATTATAATATAAATTTTATTATAATATTATTGTAATATTATAGACATATAAAATTAACAAAGTAAAATATAATTATAATTTAATAATAAATTATCATTATAGTATTATTATACTGAATTATTATTACAATATTAACATAATAAAATATTAATATAATAATAAAAATATATTATGATATTAATAAAGTATTTTTTATATTAAAAAATAAATAATTAAATATATAGTAATTTTATGTTAAAGTATAATATTGTTGTATTAATAAAATATTAACTCTAAATAAAATAATTAAAAATGGAATAAGTATTAATAAAATAATAAAGTATTAAATAAAAATATAAATTAAAATAGTAAAATATTAAATATTAAAACAATATTAAAAACAATAAAAAATTAAAGATTAAAAATATAAATAATTAAATAAGAAATTGAACACTATTAAAATATTAAATATTAATAATATTAAATTATATATATTGATTATTAAGTAACTGTTTTGAACTGTAAGTGTACTACAAGTGAGAGTTACATGACCACAAATTAACTGTAGCAACTGTAAGTGAGAAAATATGAGTGAAAGTGAGATTTACATGACCACAAATTTAACTGTAGCAACTGCAAGTGGAAAAGAAGAGTTGCATTTTGCAACTTATTTTTCAGTGAAACAAACAATAGAAAATGGAAAAAGAAGTTTTACGACTTGCGTTTTGCGGCGAAACAAACACGCCCTTAAATCTGCCTTGTGCTTCGCGGGATCATTTGACACAACGCACGTGACCATCACGTGACCAACCGAGGGTTAAGCTCCTCCAAGAGCTTAGGGTTTAAGCCTCCTCCCGTCCTCCTGCCGCCCTATACCCTTCACCTCCGCTCGCCTCCACCTCAAAAGTGAACTGAAGAAAACCCTAATTTTACCGCCATGAGAGCCCTAATTCCTCGAACCCTAGTCCTTCACCTCTCCCTAACTCTCCTCTCCGCGCTTCACTCCTCTTCTTCCACTCAGCCACCGGCGACGAACCTCACCGGCGAAGGACCGAACCGCACAACCCCGCCTCTTCTCACTCATACGCTTCGTCTTCTTCTCATAGAAGGAACTACGATGAGGAGAACAGGAGCGTTAAGGTAACCGTGTGGTGGGATTTCGAGAACTGCCAAGTCCCGTGGGCGTGAGAGTGGATAGGGTCGCGAATCGGATCATGACGGCGCTTCGATCCACTGGGATCAAGGGCCCAGTTACGATCACGGCGTTCGGCGACGTGGCACAGATGTCGCGCGCCACGCAGGAGGCCCTCACCTCCACCGGCGTCTGCCTCAATCACGTGCCTCACCGTCGGTTCCCTCTCCTTCCTTATTTCCTCTAGTTTTTTAATTCAAAAGTTATTTTGTTCTTATTTTTGCAAGTCTGTTGTCAAAGGCATTATTTTTTCCCCTGTTGCTTTAAGAAAGGTATTTTTTTTTAAAACACAAAAATTAATGGTGAAACGAGATGGGACTATTGTTTCCTTTCTAAAATAAGAAAAATGGTTCTGGTACCTCCAATTGAATCCAATTTTTTTAATTCCCAGTTAAGATAAGCTCCATTTGCTGAAATATTAGGCAATTTGTCCTCAAACGAGTTGATACATACACATGTAAATCAAAATTTTGACACATGGTTTCTGATGTGGATCAAAAGTAATCCCTATTTCAATTTTAGGATATTTATGTATTGTTTTTCTCTTTTAGTTTATTTTCTCATCCTATTCCCACATCTGCACTAGGTTACTGAATTGAGTCAATATGTGTTAACTATGTGGAAAACATTTTCCTAAAGTTTATAGAATTTCTAGTGAAATTAGATATTGGAGCGTAGGTGTTACTTTTTCGTTAATGAATCATGCAGCATTTGTTCCTAATTTGTTGAAGTGTTAGGCTTACTTGTTACCTCAAAACGTGAGAAAGATAAATCAACAAGTTTAACATGTGCTTTATTGCATTTATCTTAAAAAAGTCATACTTCACTACATTGGCATTGGATCAAGAACATATGCAATTGAATTTGATTCTCATTCCACCCTTTTTCATCACCTAACCCAAATGTACGAACAAAAACTTTAACCAATGTAATATGTGCTATACGGTGATAACCAATGTATATGGTTAATAATTTGTAGAGGCGTTGAATATCTTGTTACTTCAAGTTCAAACTGCTAAAAAACTAATTAACGATCTAGTTGGCTGTAGAAAAACCTAGTCAGGATAGAAAATTCGACATTTACTATTTGAATTTTGTTTCCATTACCCTTATTTTTTAAGGAAATTTTGGTACTACACCACCACTACCATGTTTGAATTGAGCAACGTTAGGAGCAAGTCTCATCGTCTCACTGCATTTCCTTGCATCTGTTTTAACATAAAGTACTCCACCTTAAACTTCTCACGCAGTGCCCCAATGTAGGTGGGAAGAACAGTTCTGATAGGTCATTTATGGCTGATCTTGTTTATTGGGTTACTCAGAACCCTCCTCCTGCTCACTTCTTCTTGATATCGAGTGACAAGGACTTTGCCAACATTCTTCATCGCTTGAGGATGAGCAACTACAACATACTCCTTGCAAGCAATGACATCGCCAGCTGTGTCCTCTGTAGTGCTGCAACAATTATGTGGCCCTGGACTGAGTTGGTGAAGGGAGAAAATATCACTGCTAAACATTTTAATCACCCTCCAGATGGGTTATATGGCTCTTGGTATGGCCACTTCAAGGGGGTCCTCGACGATCCCTTCCTGAGTAGTGAACAATGTGCTATATCTGAACCGGAAGAATCCATGGAATCAATATCAGAAACCAAGTTCCGTCCCATCCCTCGGGTGGTAGTGAATGGAATTCGTAATGTGTTGCACTCTTACCCTGAAGGAATGTACATCTCCGAGCTCCGTGGAGAGCTTAGAAGAAAGAATATTGCTTTGGATAAGGACTTGTACGGCCATAAGAAGTTCTCCAACCTTCTTGCTTCAATGCCAAGTATTGTGAAGTTTATACCTAACCCTTCAGGTGAAGGGCAACCACTAGTTTCTGATAAAAGATTTGTGGATTCAGTTGAGATCAGTTCAAAACCTTCCAACGACTCAGTTGAGTTTAGATCAAAGCCAGCCAAAGAGGCTCAAAGCAGTAAGGTGGAGAAAAAATATGCCTTGCCTCAGGATGAAAAACCATTACCAGTGGCTCCTCCAGATACTGCAGACGCGACTGCTGGTGTGCCTGCACCAATACCTGTAGACGTGAGTGCTAGTGTGCCTACACCAATACCTGTAGACATGAATGCTGCTGTGCCTACACCACTACCAACACACGATGCTGTAGCTAAAAGGGTAGCAAAAGCTGAATCTACTACACCAGAGCAAGGCTCTGATGTTGAAGTTAAGGAAGGATTATTCAGAAGGATTTGGACAAGATTGACTGGCCGTAGTAGTGGTCGTCCCACTCCTAGTGATAAGAATGATATCACGTCTGAAGTGGATTCTACTTCAACTAAGGAGGCTATTAAAGGTAAAGATCCTCCAAAATTAGCATCCAACGAGAATCTGCACTTCTGAAGGATAGTTCTTCCTACGCGCCAAATTCTTCAAATGCGATTGGCACAAAAAAGTATGTTCCTGACGAGGAATCAATGACGCAATCTGAAAAGCAAAATGGAACGTCTAATCCCAGAATGGGATTTTTTAGCCAGCTAGCAAACTGGTGGCAGCCCCAGAAACCTGATGCTAAAGATCAAGTGGATAGCTTTGAATCTGTTAAAAAACACGTGGAATCTGATGGAAGTGGAGAACATAGCATAGAGATGAATCCTGTTAGTTGGCATCCGGAAGCTCATGCGTTATTTTCCAGATCTGACTTCTGGGATGCCCTTGAATGTTTCTTGCGCACTTCCAATGGGGCTGATCTTATATCAAAATCAAGTTCAAGGTATATCCAATTATATTATTCCATTCCTAATTCTTTCCCCCTTTCCCATTTAAGCTACATTTTTTAAGCATTGGTGATATTTTGTTTTTATGCATTGATGTTTTAGTCCTTCCTGCGGCAAACACTTGTCATATGAACCACCCAGCGAATATTGTAACATTCATGTGTATCTTTCTCTCAGCAAGCTCTTGATGTTTGTTCCATCTTGACATTAAGCAGTTCCACACAATAAATATACTAACCAATATTATATATTTATTCTGTAAGCGTGGCTTTATGTTACAAGATGAACTGATATAATGTAATACTTTAGGTTACAAGGGAAATTAAATTTAGGTCTAACAGGGGATGCAATTAGAGTGCCAATGGTTGTCGACCCTGAGTATCAACAAGGTGTATTTATAATTTCAAATTCTAGATGGTGGATTGAGATATTTTTTTGATGTCCAGAATGGCTAAAGAAATTAAGATAGAGTTGAGAAGATAAATTTTAAGTTTGAATCCTTTAGGAGGAAGTTTTTGCGTTAAGATGATTTTTATGCAGGAATCTTAGAGATTTTTAGTTGTTTGGTCGGAAATTCGAAGTAAAATTTCTTTGAGTGGATGAAAATTACAACAAATTCAATCCGATTACAAAAGAGAGGATAATATCTAGATCTCCTCTTTGTTTAAGGCTGGGTGCTTCGTGTGGTGGTAGAGAGTGAATCTTGTTCTCTATTCACCGGCTGAACAAAAATCTTCTCTTGGATCGTCTTGATGATGCTTTCGAAGAATTTGAAATAACTCCAACGCAGCAAGCGTTGGAGCTCTCTTTAAAAAGAATTCTCTTCCTCTATCTCTCTCTGAAAGTTCTGAACCTTTAGGTGGCTGAATTTGCTTCCTTATTTTAGAAAAATCCTCCCGTTTCTGAGTCCGCCTCCCTCAATAGCTTTCCTGGCTATTTATAGGGAGGTTTTAGGGGTAGAATTGTTTCCTAGAATCCTTCCATAATGGGAATTAACTCCTCATATTACGTGAGTGTTAATTGGTCCAGTAATACTGGCTGTTATAACAGAAACACGACCATCGTGTGTTCTGTTATGTTGTTAAAACGCGGAGCTCATAGGCTCGCGTTTAAGTTGGAACACAGAGTTGGCTGAAGTTCACATTTGAGTTGGAATGTTGAGCTGGCTGAGGTCCGTATTTGAGCTGGAACGTGGAGCTAGCTGAAGTCCGCGTTTGAGTTGGAACGCGGAACTGACTAAGGTCCGCGTTTGAATTGGACGCAAGGTCCACGTTTTAATTGAAACGTGACCTTTGCGTTGGAATGAGGTTCGCGTCTGAGGACTTGTCTTCAATAATTTTTAGACAACCTACAAAATTCCTTTCAAAGTTTTCAAAACTCCACGGTTGACTGGGAGGGATTTCAGAATACTTTGGACTTCATGTTGATGTGGGCTCTCATGATTGGACTTATTTTGAGTTGCTCTGAGCTTGATCTTGTCTGGATTTTGGTCTTCGTGAGTGTACTGTTGAACTGCTTGAAGCCTCCAGAGATGATCATTGTAAGTATCTAGATACACAGTGTAGAACTTATTTGAGCTCTGATTTGATTGTCGGTATACTGTTGAATCGGTAGAGTTGTCAATTGTCTTTGTCGGTGTACTGTTGAACTGATTGTTGTCTCAGGGATGTCCTCTTTGTATTGGGAGAGAGGATGCGACTCGTTGATGTAGACGCGATTGTCGTGGTTGTCCTCTTTAGACGCGAACTTCAATGAAGATGCGATCCTCGTTTGATGTTAGGACGCGACTCTCATCTGGTCTTGAGATGTGGCTCTTGTGGTATTTGAAACACGGATCTCATGTATGCGGAGATCATGCTGGACGCTTCTGGACGCGAGTGTCGCATTAAATGCGTCTGAAATACAAGCGTCGCGGTGGACGCGTTTCTAGCTTAGATTAAGCTCGAGATACGCACCGCGTATCTCTGTTATTGAAGGGCCTATAGAAAGATCAGTGGTCTTTTTAATAGTCATCATTTGTCTATCTTTTTTCTCCAGACCTGCGTTTACATAAAAGCTCTTGAGTTTTTTCAAAATCCATAAAGCTTCGAGTTTTCTTAAATCTTCTCACAGATTTTCATCGTACAAATGGCCCCAAAAGGTAAGCATTCTGCTACTTCAGCGCCACCACTGTGCTAACCACAATGGGTGGTTCTCCTCCTCAAGAGGCCCCCAGGTCTGGTGAGTGGCCTTTCTTCATTACTGAGAACTCGAAGAGGCTCTGCTTCTTAACGAAGTTCAAAACTTCTTTTGAAGTTGAATAGTCGACGCGAGGCTCACAGGCCCGCGTTTGATTTGTAAACGCGACTCTCGTGTTGATGAGCAGAATGCGGATTGACGATCCTCGCGTTTCTGTTTTGTTAACGCAACTTCCACGCCTATGAATTAAACACGCGTTTGGTGAGCTTCGCATTTTGAGATTTCTGAACGTGGGTTTCATTCCTCTTGAGACTCACGTCTGAGTCTCAATACTTAATTTTTTTTTTAAAGTTTTCAAGTGTGAAGTTCAGATGTGAACTTCATATGAGCCTCGTGTTTTCATCTCAATGGATACGAGTCTCATGTGTTGAGACCTGAGTCTGGACTTCAACACTTGTAGTCTTTTACTGCTTCAAGATATTAACCTTGTGTTTTCTTCTTTTTACAGTGAGGTATTTGTTGAATCCCTCGACAAAAAGGAACCACTTCGGATACATTGAGGGTGCTATCCCCAATGTTCTCTTCAGTCTGCGGAAGACAACTCCTATATTCACTGGAACGAACGAAGAGCTCTAAGCCCATTTGACCAGGGGTTTTGCTTCAAGTCTGCGAGAGCTCATCTCGGACGGGAGGTTTGAGTTTAAGAACTGGCGTCTACTCAGGAAGCCGGTAATCCTTTTCGGAGATGCCATTGACGAAAATAAGGAGGTTTTGTTCGACGGACATTATAAGTGGCTTGTCAAATCAGAGAGCGTCTCTTCTTTTTCCCTAACATGGAACATATGTTTCTACTATCATACTTGCATTCCCTATCTCTTTGCTGGTACATGGATTGCGACATGGTCAAGGCACAGTCGGGTGTTGCGATCGGGAGAATCTCCAATCATGCATCTTTTCCGTCGGCCATAGTTGGGAGATCCTCGAGTTACTCCTAGGTTCAATGAAGCAAGAGTTCCCAACAGGCGAAACTCCTAAGCGAGCTGCAACTTTTATCAGCAGGTTCATGGAGGTGAAGGGTGAATTACCCCAGTCTGACTTTCGGACGTCAGGATGGGTGCACTCGACGAAAACTACTTGATGGGCGAAGATGGTCGGCTTTGTCCTTAAGGAGTTGAAGGAACCATTGCTCCAACCATCAGGGCTGTGCGTTGCGGGATCACTCCGAGCCATTATCACTTCGCAATATTCGAGAAGTGTAACCAGACATCTGCACCTTTTTTACCCCGGTAGGAGAGATGGGATTTGCGCTGCATTAAATGTTTGAAGTTTCATGGCTATCCATGGGGGACCTGTCATACGAGTACATTTCTGGTACTGAAGAATTACACCTATTGAAGAAAGACACTCCTCAAGTATATGAGACCTACTGAGAGGTCTTGTGTCACTTTCATATTTGCGCTCAAATAACGGGGTTGAAGGCCGGTAAAGTCAAGCAGATGTCATGGGCCAACTACCTTTTAGGGATTGGGAGAGAAATCAGGCTGAGTAACTCAGCTAGCGGTATTGACGCTGAGATTGTAGAGAGGATCTTTGAATCGATGACCTCGTAGACAACAAAGTCGAACGAAGACATCTTCAAGCCTGACATTATTTTTGACAGTTTTCACCACCAGGCAAAGACTCCCATCTCGGACAGGGTCCTACTGGGGGTTCCTGATGTTGTGGCTGAAGAGGTGTGTTGTGTCCACACTACCTCACGAGGCTATTGTTGCTGATGTAGTTTATCTGACCGTCCTCGCCCACGGTCGATCTCTTAGTCTGCTTTCTGCCATGGTAGGCTGTCTCCAGAGTAGACTTCGTGTGTTGTGTCAAAGCTTCTGTAACATGGTGGTTGAAGAAGACAATGAGGCAACGTCAGCGTCGGCTCGGATGGTGAACCTAAGGTGAAGACACCAAATCCTCGTGTAAAATTGCTCTACACATACTTCATGGCATGGTATGTCATGCACTGCCGCCTCTCTGATGTCAGCAGTGCAGTCGTCTGAGGATTCTATACCATTCATTCAGCGACTGGAGCACTCGAGTTAGTAGGGTTGGTGCATGCTAATGATTCGGCAAATTCTTCAGAGGAGCATGAACTACCAGTTGTAAGGTGCTTCCCCGACTTCCCAGGAGCATCATACGGGGAATGAATTTTTCGATCAACCTGGTGCTGATGGATTCATCACCCTTTCAGCTGACATTTTCTGGTGGCTGATTAATATTCGCTCGGGGTACTTGGTCTTCCAGAAAGGGAACGTCTGCACAATCGATCGACCGTGATGTGATTCATTGAATGAGGAAGCTCCTCTTTGGCGCTCTTTCAAGCTTCTTAGATCCCAAACCCTAATCTATCTAATTGATCAGAGTGAAGCTTCAATCAGAGGGTGTCGTGTTAACTTGATCATGAGAAGAGTGACAAGGCTAAAATCAAAATTTGCAACTTTATCATTTCTTCAATGTTGACATCATGCATCATAATCACTGATATTCTGTCTGCTCGGCATCGATCGACTGTGATGTGATCCATTGAATGAGAAAGCTCTTCTTTGGTGCTCTTCCAAGCATCTTGGATCCCAAACCCTAATCCATCTGATTGCTCATGATGGAGCGTCGATCAGAGGTGTAGTGTTAACTTGGTTATGAGAAAAGTGACAAGGCTAAAATCAGAATTTTCAACTTTATCATTTCTTCTATTCTATGTTGACATCATGCATTATAATGTCACCAATGTTCGGTCGGTTCGGCGTCTATCGATCGTGATGTGATTCATTGGACGAGAAAGCTCTTCTTTGGCGCTCTTCCAAGCATATTAGATCCCAAACCCTAATGTATCTGATTGATGAGGGTGAAGCTTCGATTAGAGGTGTAATGTTGAAAATGATCAGGGACAATACTTCTTCAAGAATTTTCTGTTGATTGGCATCATGAGCGTGTCGCCATTTGGATTTGTAAAGCGGTAAACTCCGTTTGAGGAGACCATCTCTACTATATAGGATCCTTCTCACTTAGGCTGAAGTTTGCCTTTCGTCTTGTGTGTTATGACCTTGGGTCATTTGACAGCTAAGATGAGATTACCTTTCTTAAAAATCTGTTCTTTGACTTTCTTGTTAAAGGCTTTTGTGATTCGAGTTTGGTAGAGCTCGATTTGTTGTTGAGCTTAGAGTTGTTTATCATCCAAAACTTCCAACTCTTGGAGACGCATTCGATGCTTATCCTCATGTGTCATCTCTATTGCCAAGGCAATACGTAGAGACGGAATTTGAATCTCTAATGGTAGTACGGCTTCCCATTCATATACCAAGGAAAATGGAGTAGCCTTCGTTGGGGTTCTAACTGTTGTGCGATAAACCCAGAGACATTCGCCTAGCTTCTCGTCCTAGTCGCATTGACTTTTGAGACGAACTTCTTGAGAAGTTTTTCGATAGTCTTGTTAAAGACTTCTGCCAGACCGTTGGCAGCTGGATAATATGCCGTTGAAGACAACTTTAGATTCTGAATTTATTATAGAATCTCTGAAACTCCTGACTGACTAATTGGGACCTATTATCGTGAATGATTCATTGTGGCACGCCAAAGAGGTATAGGACGTGATGCTTGATAAACTTGATCACGTCAAACGTCTTCACTTTCTTCAGGTGGATAGCTTCTGCCTATTTTGAGAAGTAATCGATTATTGTTAGAATGAACCGATGTCCTTTAGATGTTGGAGGGGTGTGAGTCTGATGACGTCTATTCCCCACATCTCGAATGGCCGTAAAGAAGACGTTGGATGAAGATGTCCCGGTGCTTGGAGGATGAAGTCACTGTAGATCTGACAGGCGTGGCATCGCTTAGCATAGGCGAGAGCATCAGAAATCATCTTTGGCTAGTAATAGCTAAATCTTTGGAGTCGGTCCCTAAGTTTGGATCCGAGTTGGTGAGCTCTGCACATACCGTCATGAGTTTCCTTGAATGCCTCCTGTGCTTGTTTGTGTGAAAGGCAGCGAAGCAGTGTTCCATCATACGATCTATGATATAATGTTTACGTGATCGCATTGTAGTAGAATCGAGGAGGTTTCTTTCTGATGGCACCTGCCTCCTTCGAATCATCAGGTAATATGCCATATAAGACATAGTCGATGAATGAAAATCGTCAATCCCTAAGTTTCGGACTGTTGAGGTTTCAAGAACCTCTTTGACTTGAAGACCTCGCTCTGGAGTCTGATTATCTTCAAAGGTGAACTTCAGACAGTACAGGTCATGGCTGTGTATGAGTACCTTTTTTGTCACTTCGGCTGGAGAGCCAATGAAGCGGCGAGGGATGGCAATGCATCTGCATGCGCATTCTGTTGGCGAGGTACATGGTTGATGTATAAGCTTTTGAACTTTTCTGCTATGTTGATGGTTGTGTTGTGGTAGGGCACCAAGTCTTCATGTCGGACTTCGTATTTCCAACGAATCTGATTAACGATGAGTTTTGAATCACCGTATGGTTCGAGATGCTTGATGTGATGGGGACATCTCTCCAGGATGCGATTCTACGCCAGGAGGCGTCGTCGCACACTTTCAGTTTGGTTTGATTAGGGCTGAGAAATTCAATTTAGCTATTTTTCCTTTTTATTGTAATTTTTATTTATTTGGCAGTTTTCTTTTAGTCCCATATCGGTTGTAATGGAATCTTTCTGTTGATGTAGGCCTATTTAAGGCCAAGACTGGTATTGTTATTGACAGTTTTGGAATGAATGAAAATTGCTTTTAAGCTTTGTAGCCTGTGTGCTTTGGGTAAGAAACCCTAGGGGAGAGAATCCCGTCCGGTTCCCCATCATTTTCGTATCAGAGCTTAAATTCCTGATTTCTTTCCAAAATACAAAAAAAAATCCTCAACAAAATTCCTCTTCCAAAAAAAAAAAATAAAATCCTACATTGTTTTTCGCCTTTCTCCTCTTCTGAGCGCCGCCAACAAAAAAAGAAGAAGGACATCTTTGTTTTCCCTCCCCGCTCCTCAAGCCTTCGTCTTCCATCGACACCCACCCAAAGAGCGCACAGGCGAACCCGCGAGTACTCCATCTCCTTCCCTCTCCTGTCGAGCTCTTCCTCACTCCTGTTCGACGCCGCCGTCCACTTCCAACAGCGCCATCGCCGACTTCTCTCTTCCAGAACGAAGTCCGACGACATCATCTACATCCTTCTCTCGTCGCGCTTTGAGATCAGAGCACGGATCCAAACCTGATCTGCTTCCTCGTGTTCACCAGCGAACACAACGAGACCACGAGCCGTCCGCGTCTTCGACTGCATCTTCGACAATCCCCTTTCACCTCCGATGTCGGCAGCACCAGTCAGCATCATCTAGATCTCCGACCTCAACCGACGCCTTTGATCTCTCCTCCGGTTGTTCGATCCACCACGCCACCATCGACAACCACGCCATCAACGATCAAAGACTCGATCAAGTGCAGCCAGCCTCAGTGATCAGATCCCCTGCATTCTCTCTACAATCAGAAACCGAAGCCAAGAACACAACAAACCCTGCAATCTCCTTCAATAGCGCAATCGCTGACTCCTGCAGGTCGTCCTCCTCTCGATCAACGCCATCGGCCCTGTCAACGATCGAAGTCCTCAGATTAAAAGGGAATTTGAGAAGGGATTGGAGAAGACGATCACTCGCCTCCACGCTGTCATCTCCAGTCAAAAACAATAAAAGAACAAAAAAAACAAGGCCTGCTTCCTTCACTGTAATCTTTGCCATCTCTGATTCTAACAGGTAACCAGTTATCAGATATAAATTTTTCGAACTAAAATTTGAGTACTACTTTAAATTCTGTCATAATAATTTCATCGATTATCTGCCATCCACAAACAGTGAGTGAGTGTATCTGTTTTGCTGTTTATTTACGACATCTTAATATTACTTTAAGGACTGCTGATACATAGTGGACATCTACAGTTGCATAGAATTAATATTTTACAAAATATTGAGGTCTAATTGCAAGTTCTTTTTACAACACAGCCTCTATTTTACACTCTTGAGCTTGCTAGCAGATTCATTCGCCTTATTATGCGCTTTACTTTACTGAATCGTTGCTGATCCTCTGCATCTTCTGCATCATCCTGCACGATTGCATTAGAGTTTGTTAGTGGTATATAGAAATTAATAGGTTGCATTCATTATTATATATATAAAAAATCATCATAAATTCAGCATTTAAAAAAACAAAAAAAAAGTAACTGTGCATGCGTACTCGTAGTGGTAGAGTCTACGACCTAGTTGAACCCAATACAGATATGGATCTCAATGCTTCTTCGTCTGGTATCACCTCACCAACAGATTACATGACTCTTGAAATTCTCAAAACTCTTGAGGAAATTAAGGCCCAAATGAACACTCTAGGTCAGAGAATGGATAGGTTGGAATTGAAACGTCATGATGGCTCTCGTAATGAAGAGCGTCAACTTAATAATCGTCGAGAGGAGAGAATAAACAGGAATTATAATCGATACGATGAGGATGAGCGATACTTGAAAAACATCAAAGTGGACGTATTGAACTTTGACGGCCGCTTAGACCCACAATATTACCTTGATTGGGTAATGAGTCTAGAACGTTATTTCAAGTGGTACGAGATGTCCCAAGAGCGGCGAGTCCGTTTCGCTGCCATGAAACTGGTAGGACAAGCGGGACAATATTGGTCTAATGTTGAAAGACTGATAGCCCTCAGGAGGCAAGAACCGATCCGGATTTGGGATGAGATGAAGGCTAAGTTAAGCCAGAAATATCTCCCCATTACTTTTCAAGATCAACTGTTAGACAAATAGAGCAGGCTAACACAAGGAACTCGCTCTGCTACGGAATACATTGAAAAATTTGATGAGTTCTTGACTCGGTGCAGCGAGTTCGTCGATGAATCCCCAACTGTAACCCTTTCCAGGTTCAGTTCAGGTCTGGCCTTCGTGATGACCTCCGTAGGGAACTCTTTGCAAGGGGTGTTAGTGATTTAGAACACGCCTATCAGATAGTTCGGGACTTAGATGCGTCTCGAGGATCTTACTATCAACGAGGTTCAGATTACAAGAACCAAGGCACTAGAGCCCCCTCTGGACAGTCCCAGCTCAAACCCAATCCTAACAGTTCGGTCCCAACAAGAGATCTCAAGGGTAAAAGCCCAGTTGAGGGCGTGCCACGAACCAACCCCCGCACCCAATATTTTAAGTGTCAAGGATATGGGCACGTAGAAAAGTTCTGCCCAAGCAAATTCAGAACCCTCTTTCTGGATGATCAATCAGATGAGGTGCAGGACGAACCTCAAAAGGAAGTTGTATTCGTAGGAAATGCGAGTAGTGATTCTGAGAATGATTTAGAACAAGAGGAATTTCTTAGTACTATCAGGAAAGTTGCTGTGGTTCGATGTAACCTCGCTCAACCTAAAGACATGGTTGACTGGCGAAGAACCTCGATCTTTCACACATGGATAAAGATTGGTGATAAAAATTGTAAAATCATTGTCGATAGTGGAAGTTGTATAAATGCTGTGTCATCTAGTTTGATTTCAAAGATAGGGATGAAGACGGTCCCTCACCCTAATCCGTACAAAATTACCTGGATAAACACATCATCGATGGAGGTGAACGAACGATGTCTTGTACCTGTACAATTTGCCACCTATAAGGACAAAATTTGGTGTGATGTAATAACTATGGATGCAGGACATGTGATTCTTGGTTGACCTTGGTTATTTGATATAGACGTGACTTTGTGGAGAAAGTTCAACACTTGTACTTTCAACTATGAAGGGCAACGGATCAAACTAGTTCCGAGTCAACCCAGATCCAAATAAGAGAAAAAGGGTGGACACGAGAAAAGAGAAGAATCTCAACTTGATCAGCCCTAAAGAAATTGAACAAGAAGTGATTAGTGGGGCACAAGTCATCGTTTTGCTTGCTCGGGAAGTAGCGAAAGAATCTCATGAAACGATTCTTCCTGAAGTGGCTCCTATTATCACAAAGTTTGCTGATGTATTTCCTGACGACCTCCCTGTTCAACTGCCACCAATGCGGGACATTCAACATGCCATTGATCTAGTTTCGGGAGCCACTCTACCCAACTTGCCGCACTATCGAATGAACCCAATGGAACATGCTGAATTACAGAGGCAAGTTGAAGAGTTGTTGAGCAGAGGGTTCATACGAGAAAGTTTGAGCCCTTGCGCAGTCCCTGCACTGTTAACGCCGAAGAATGATGGGACATGGCGTATGTGTGTGGATAGCCGTGCTATCAATAAAATAACGAAAAAAATATCGTTTTTCAATCCCAGATTGGATGATATGCTTGACATGATGACAGGTGCTACCATCTTTTCAAAAATAGATTTGAAGAGTGGTTATCATCAAATTCGTATTCGCTCTGGAGATGAATGGAAAACAGCCTTTTAAACGAAGGATGGGCTGTATGAGTGGATGGTCATGCCTTTCGGCTTGTCTAATGCTCTAAGCACTTTTATGAGAGTGATGACACAAGTATTGCGACCCTTTATCGGAAAGTTCGTAGTCGTATATTTTGATGACATCCTCATTATAGAAAATCAAAGGAGCAACATTTGGACCACCTCACGCAGGTTTGTGTAGTTTGAGAAAGGAAAGTTTATATGCCAACCCTAAGAAATGTACCTTTCTTACTGACTAAGTCATTTTCCTAGGAGTGGTTGTTTCTTCACAAGGTGTCTCCGCAGATCCCGATAAAATTAAAGCTATCGTGGAATGGCCAGAACCATGCAGTATTCGAGAAGTGAGGAGTTTTCATGGGTTAGCCACTTTCTACAGACGTTTTATTCGAAACTTTAGTACGATCATGGCCCCGATTACCGATTGCTTAAAAAAGGAGGACTTCGAATGGACTAGAGCTGCTGCCAAGGCGTTTCGGGAAATCAAAGAGAGAATAACAGAAGCTCCTGTTATGAGGCTCACAGATTTCATGAAAGTTTTTGAAATTACTTGTGATGCCTCAGGCGTTGGGATAGGTGGTGTTTTGAGTTAAGAAAAGCACCCCGTGCCTATTTTAGCGAAAAGTTAAATGATGCTAAGCAACGGTACTCTACCTACGATAAGGAGTTCTATGCGATAGTGCAAGCTCTGCGTTATTGGCGTCACTACTTGTTACCGCAAGAATTCGTCATTTATTCAGACCATGAAGCCCTTAAGTATCTCAATTCTCAAAAGAAATTAAATTCGAGGCATGGTAGGTGGGTAGAATTCCTTCAAGATTACACCTACATCCTCAAGCATAAGGCCGGGTTGGAAAATAGGGTCGCTGATGCTCTTAGCCGTCGTCGCGCTTTATTTTCTGTCATGAGTACGAAAGTGGTTGGTTTCGAGAAGATCAAAGAAACTTATGAGTCCTGTCCTGATTTTGGAAATATATACACTGTATTAAGGGATAGTTTGACACATGAGATTGATGATTTCTTCTGCAAGACGGATATTTGTTTCGCTCTTGTCTATTGTGTATCCCTCGTACCTCATTGAGAGAATTTCTGGTATGGGAATTACACGCAGGGGGACTTGCTGGACACTTCGGGCGAAATAAAACAATTGAAGCTGTGTCGAACATCATTTTATTGGCCGAGCTTAAAAAGAGATGTTGCAAGACTTGTTAGTCAATGTCGTACATGTCAACTCACCAAGCAACGAAAACAAAATACTGGTCTCTTACACCCCTCTACCAGTTCCTAACTGTCCTTGGTAAGATGTCAGTATGGATTTCGTGCTAGGTTTACCAAAAACAGCAAGGAAGCATGATTCCATACTTGTGGTTGTAGACCGTTTTTCCAAGATGGCTCACTTCTTGCCATGTTCCAAAACGTCGGATGCATCTCAGGTTGCTGCAATCTACTTTGATGAAGTTGTTAGGCTACATGGACTACCCAAAACAATTGTCTCAGACAGGGATGGTAAATTTACGAGCTACTTCTGGAAAACCCTGTGGCATAAAATGGGAACTAAATTTCAGTTTTCTACAACCTTCCATCCACAAACTGATGGCCAAACTGAAGTAGTCAATAGAAGTCTTGATAATCTGTTACGATGTTTAGTGGGTGAGAATCTTAGAGCATGAGATCTTGTGTTACCGACTGCTGAGTTTGCATACAACAGTTCTGTCAATAGAACTATAGGCATGAGTCCATTTGAGGTAGTGCATGGTTATCAACCTAGGCAACCTATAAACTTAATTCCCATGGTACCCCATCATACTAGAATGTCTGAGTCAGCTGCATCATTTGCATCACACATTCATGACTTGCATAAGGAGATCAACAATCAAATTCAGAAAAATAATGCAAACTATAAAGCTTATGCAGATTTGCACAGGAAAGCACATGAGTTTAACGTAGGAGACTACGTGATGGTTCGGATTCGACCAGAACGGTATCCTCCGGGTATCGTGAAGAAATTGCACGCACGTAGTGCGAGACCATTCAAAATTTTGAAGAAAATTAATTCAAATGCATATGTGGTAGATCTCCCACCGGATTTGGCATTAGTCCCTCTTTTAATATTGAAGATTTGATTGCTTATAAAGGGCCCAATTTTTCCTTGATAATCCTTTATTGGATGAGCCTTCCCTGTGCCACCTCCTGAGAGACCCTTATGACCTCCTTTCCCCAAATACATCCAACCCATAGGGCAGATCAAATTGATGAAATTATTGATGATCAGATTGTCTCTACTAGAGATGGTGGTTACCACAGATTTTTGGTTCGTTGGAAAGGACTACCTGATTCTGATAACACTTGGATTAATCGAGAGGAACTCCAACGGTTGGACCCTGATCGTCTGGAGCATTATGAAAGCCGTGGAATTTCACGTTCGACAGAGTCGAGTTTTTCCCAACCCGAGGGGATGATGGGGACATCTCTCCAGGATTGCGATTCTACACCAGGAGGCGTCGTCGCACACTTTCAGTTTGGTTCGATTAGGGCTGGGAAATTCAATTTAGCTATTTTTCCTTTTTATTGTAATTTTTATTTATTTGGCAGTTTTCTTTTAGTCCCATATCGGTTGTAATGGGATCTTTCTGTTGATGTAGGCCTATTTAGGCCAAGACTGGTATTGTTATTGACAGTTTTGGAATGGATGAAAATTGCTTTTAAGCTTTGTAGCCTGTGTGCTTTGGGTGAGAAACCCTAGGGAGAGAATCC
>JAVJIF010024461.1:0-46758 GCA_038442645.1 Agave tequilana | reverse complement strand
GCGTAGACATGCGAGACTCCGAAAAAGTAGAGAGATGAGCTATCAAGTTGTTAATAGGATATCATAGTTTAATCATATAAGCCTAATTGTACATGGTATTACATTACACGAAAAACCCTTGCTTGCTGTGAATTATCTCAACTAAAATGCTCATAAAACCAACAATAAAAAGTGATATAATACAGGAAGGATCGCAGTCACCTTCAAATTAAAAATTAGGACTATGGTTTAATAAGAAAAATGAAAGAAGAATTAGGGTTTAGAGATGAAACCAGATTTGGGCTTCACACCCCTTGCGCAGGCTTCGCACCTCAATACTCAAGAGCGCACTCAAGAAAATTTAACTGAAAATTTTTTATTTCATCATTGCCTAATAGAAAAAGAAGTTTGATGCCTATTTATAGGTTTTACAAAAAAATCTACTTCTCGGATATAACCGATGCAGTACTAAAACACAATAAAAGAAAACACTAAACTCATAAATAGACTAAGCCAAAAACAACTAAAAACTAGTGTGATGTCCTCATCATGTCACCGGAGGTAGGAGGAACTCGACCCCACCGAGCGAGGACTCCCCTCACGAAGCATCTCAGTCGAGCCAAGGTGGTGGTCGTGACAGCAGCACTACTATTGCACCACATCAAAGCCAAGGTGATGGAGGTGGAACTGGTTCTCCTGACAGATCAGTCACAATCAATGGTAGCTCGAACAAGACATGTACAGCACAGCAGACAACTCAACTCCACTAAAAACTGACCCACATACTAAAGCACCAATCTATTGTGAATCAGTCTCCTGTAGGAAAATCTGCAATGGGTCGTACACATTAGGTGATCTCAAGAAAAACAAAGTTGTCATAACTGCCAAAGATGGTACTAGCTCTATAGTAGGCGCTGTTGGAAGATGTACAAGGGTCTCAATAGGCAGCTCTACAACTTTCGTGGGCCATGAGAAAAATCTCTTCTTGCTGTGATACCAACTCAGCAACAACTTTGGCCCTGACTCTGCCTTATCATCAACTTCTGGCTCTGGTTCTGAATCTTCAACCTCTACCGTCTTGCTTTCCAGCATCTTTATTATGCCAACGAGGATCTCCTTTCATTCACTGACCAGATCATTGAATTGTGACCCCTCGAGGTGTGGAGCATATCGAGTACGAAACAGCTCTTGTAAGACAAGTCAATCTCGACAGTCGATATAGTTGTCTTCCCACCACCAATAAGCTTCTCCAGCCAGCTTCATTTGAGTATAGTGGCACTCTGCGCAAGTGTCGAGGCAAAAAAACTGAAGAAATCTTCAAGATGATTTTCCCACATTTCGTATCCATCAAGATCATTAGATCCCAGGAAATATACGAGAGTTTCATACATATCCCTTTCAACCTCCTCATCACCATCAGTATATATATATATTTGCCATAAAAGTAAAACCCCATGAATAAAATTCAGTGAATAAAGATCAAAGATTACCCAAGAATCTCAGTAGCTCGAATGGGACTCAAATCGGGTTGAAAATGTGACATGAAACGCTAATTCTGCTGCAGGACAATACTGACCCCAAACACGGGCTCGTTGAGGTCGGATTTGCTGCTCGAGTGCTATGAATTCTCTTCAGTGGCTCTGGGGCTTAGTCATGAACCTAACGCTTCGAACAGAGCTCAAAACAAACTTCGCACGGGCAAGAAACGATCTCCAAACTGGTTGGGTGGGGGAGGTGAACAATAATCGGGTGATTACTATTCACGGAACAGTAATCACGGTTATTATTGTTCAGAAACAGTAACCGCGGTGAATAATGTTCACGTAGGGTTTGTTTGGATGCAAGGAAGTGGGCGGAAGTAAGGAACTGGGGAAGTATAATTGCTCATTTCCCTATCTATCCAAACACGGAAAAGGAAATAAGAAACCCTTTTTCCCTTTTTCATCTCTCTTTTACACAACCATTTCCTCACTTCCAGAGTGCTACAGTTAATTTTGTGGTCATGTAAATCTCATTTATAATAAGTTGTAGCATAAAACAGTTAATTTTTTGGTCATGTAAATCTCACTTGCATTCTAATTATAATCTATTTTTTATTTTTCTTAATTAATTTTTATTTTAATATTATTTTGCGGTCAACTTTGTGGTCAACTTTTCCACTTCCACTTTCCATTACCATCCAAACACCGAAAAGACAAAACATTTTCTAAACACACACTTCCCAACACCATCCAAACACCAGAAAACTTACTACTCAATTCCCTTTTTCCTAGAAATAAATCTTACTTCCTACTTCCTCACTTCACACCAATTCCTTAAATCCAAACAGGCCCGTAACAGTAATCACGGTGAATATTATTCACAGAATAGAACTTCTTTTATGAGAAGATCTAGGGTTTGGATCTAGATCTGGAAAGTGGAAGAAGCTAGGCTGAAGAAAGAAGGATTTTTTAAGTCGATTTAGGGATTTAGATTTAGGGTTTGAAGAAAAGAAGATTTTTTGAAGTAGATTTCTAGGGTTTTGAATAGGAGGAAGAAAATGTGAAGGGGTTGAGACCCAAGCTCTCATACCAAATTAATGTAATACGGAAAGGATCGCAATCACTTTCAAATTAAAAATTGAGAACTAGAGTTTAACAAGAAAAATGAAAAGAGGAATTAAAGTTTAGAAATAGAACCAGATAAATTTGGGCTTCGCGCCCCTTGTGCAGACTTCACACCCCAATACTCAAGAGCACACTCAAGAGAATTGAACTGGAAAAAATTTATTTCATCATTGTCTAATGATATAAGAAGTCTGATGCCCATTTAAAGGCTTCACAAAAAAATATCTAGTTCTCGAATATAACTGATGTGGTACTAAAACACAATAAAAAAAATACTAAACTCAAAAATAGACTAAGGCATAAAAGCAACTAGAAACTAGTGTGATGTCCACATCAAAAAGGTTAAACATCTTGGAAGTTTCTAATGCATCCATTATAAGTAGTTATTAGATTAATTGTTTCATATGGGTTCTATAATTATAAAAGAAAACCTAATGATACATGCATGTTTTAGGATGTTTACACTACAATGAGTAGCATAAACTTTTGCTACATATACCCCCACGCCATAGATCAACTTGCTACAGCAAAATGTTATTTTGTGAGCACCACATGTGCAGAACTTTAGGAACAAAGAAAAGGAAATATTTATTTGCAGACTATAAGGATTTGAAAATTTCTAGATCCAGCCCTAAAGGAATAAAGTCATAAAACCCATCATATAACTTCTACAGAGGGTTGGAACTCCAACTCTTCAACAAATCATAGCAAATAAGCTTAGGTTTACAGCGATAGCAAAGAAACTAGAGACAATTAGCCAACATCAGATGCAAACTATAAGCTAACACCATCAGAAGAAATTTCAATATGAAGCAGGAATAAGTTTTGACCAGAATCAGCATGCTGCATTCGTTCATCTTTCAAAAAGAATATATTAAGCATCACTAACACATAAGACACAGAAAAATATGATAGATAAAAAAGACTGAAGCTCCACAGTAACACCACGAAAGACCCCAAATCCAATTGTCACCAACTAAAAAGACAACCAAATGAATTCCAGCTTCCTACCTTTTTTTGGTATGTAGAAGCATCATTTGCACCCTTCGGAGATTCACTGAAATGTAATGAGAAAATTTTGATGAGTGATGTCCACACTCCTACTATGATCATTTATCCAAATCAGTAGTAAGTTAACAGAGAAAATTCAACCACAGTTTCTTCAAAAATGATAAGATCATAGGTTGCAAATTAATGTTCTTCTCAAGTTTGGGAAACTTTTAAGGGCTTAGATATGCACCATCACTGACTCATGCAGAACACACTTCTGTTAAAAGATAAAAAGTAAAAACAGCCTGAAAACTTTAAATTGCTCAAACTTTTAAGTAAATGGAGGTACTGTGGTCACTCAAAAAATTAATTAAAGAAAGAAAAAAAATATCTATAGCCACAACCTTTAGCCACCAAAACAGTTGCGCACATATACTAAAAGCTGATCGAAGCAAGACTAGAAGATGGTGGAAGAAAGAATATCTACCGAAAGTTGTCAGTGTATCATAGTCATTAAGGACAACGGCACTGACCTGTGGAGCTGCAAAAATAAGCTGCATAGCTTTTGTGAACTTGGCCTTTCTCCTTTGTGCCCTTGCCTACAAGTTGTCAGCGTTAGGCATAGGATCGTTCTTTCATAAAGCCCCTGAAGAAGCCCCTAGAGTTTAGGCCCTGAACCGCTTTGATCAAGACAGAGTGGTGGTTTTTAGCCCTTGGGTCTCGCTTTTGACACCCAAAGAGGGCATTAAGCAAGTGACAGCATCTATGATAAAATTCAAAGCCCTAGAATCGAGTAACAACACTTTAATAAATCCAAAGCCCTAAAACCAAATCTCTCACGTCCCTCCCAGCACCATCCATCCCAAAAGACCACTTTTTTTATTTTCTTTTAAGGGTAAATTGTGAACAACCCCGTGTACTATTAGCATTTTGCAGAAAACCCACCTATTCTAGAAATAAGGCTTGCTCTATTGATTTTATCCAAAAAAAACTACACTATCACAAGATTTGGCAGTCCATGCCAAATCTAAGATAGTACATGAGAAATTTTTAACAAATCTTAGATAGTACAAGTGTGTTTTTACACCAAATCTAATAAAATTAAAAAGATTTTCTGACAAATATTAGAATATGGGGGTCTTTTTGGTGAATTCAATAGAGAGGACATCTTTCTGTTCATTCCAATAGAACGGGAGAGTTTTTTGAAAAATGTTAATAGTACAAGAGGTTTTGTGCAATTTACCCTTTTCTTAAGCCTAATAATTTCTCCTGCTTAAGCCATTGAAATCCTAGTTGACCCAACAACCTTAGGCCCGCTCACTTCCCGATTGGTTATGATGAGGTTAATATTATTGATTCTTGACCTTCTGGTGTACCACGGTGATTTGGAATGTTGTCAGTGATTAAAATTATCAAATTTGTACCAAATACTTAAGATCATTGAAGAAAGGAGAGTGAAAGTGACCTAAACTTCATGCCAATAAAGTAGCATGCAAAATTATCAATTTGAACCAAATAGTTAAGATCATTGAAGAAAGGAGAATGAAAATGACGAGAACCCCACGCCAACAAAGTAAGATATAACCATGCAACCTAACATGTCGTACGTTCCCTTGCAAATGAATATCTATAAGACTCTCTCTGTGACAATGTTAGGCATTTCAGCAACGGCACAAGCCAAAGCTAGTGGATTTTCTCCTCCAGTGAATCCCCCCCCCCCCCCCCCCCCCGAAAAAAAAAATCACACTACTTGCCACTTGCATGTCTTTTTTCATGTTTAAACGCTTGTATTTTTTCTTGAAAACCCGCCACTTCTTTGTAGGTGACTCGGTGGCGGTTGGGTTTATAGTTTTTTCATTTTTTTTTTTCAAAAAAGACCTACCACTTTCTTCTGTTTAAACCCTTTAAACCTAGTTAGCGCAAACACCATCATCCACTTACTTCGTACGAAATTGGTTATGATGAGGTTAATGATGTTGGTTCATTTAAAAAAAACTACCAGTTTCTTCTACTTAAGGCCTTTAAAACCTAGTTAACCCAGAGAACATCAAGCCCGCTTTCTACGTGCGAAATAGGTCAGGACGAGGTTGATGTTGGTTCTTGCGACCACTTGGAATGTTGTGAATGGTTAAATGCACAAATAAAATTATCAATTCTGAACCAAATAATTAAGAGCATTTAAGAATGGAGGATGAAAGTGACGGAATCTTCATGCCAACAAACAACAACAACAACAACTAAGCCATTTGTCCCAAGTATTTGGGGTAGGCTACATGAACCAAAAGAGAATTACGCCGGATCGGGCACATGGATCAGCTTTCTCCACTCATTCCTATTGAGCAATATGCCTTCACTAAGACCTTTAGCCTCCATATCTTGTCGTATTACTTTCATCCATGTTTTCTTCGGTCTCCCCTGCACTCTTTTAACTTGCCTAAATTGATATGCTCTACTCGCCGGACTGGCACATCTGTATGTCTACGTCGCACATGACCAAACCATCGTTGACGCTTTTCTCTCATCTTCTCTTCTATAGAGGCTACATCTATCTTAGTACGAATATCCTCATTTCTCACGTTATCTCTCCGCGTGTTACCACGCATCCAACGAAGCATGCGCATCTCTGCTACACTCATCTTCTGGACATGATGTCTCTTTATAGCCCAACATTCTGTGTCATATAACAAAGCTGGCCTAATAGTAGTCCGATAAAACTTTCCCTTCAACCATAACGGATATTACGATCACATAAAATTCTTGTTGCGCTCCTCCATTTCAACCAGCCGGCTTGGATCCTATGGTTGACATCACTATCGATCTCCCTATCCTTTTAGATAATAGAACCTAAGTACTTAAAATGACTGCTCATCAGTATTTCTTGTCCATCTAGTCTCACAATACTATAATCTCGAATTTCCTGTTTACTGAAATTACACTCCATATACTCTATTTTAGCCCTACTTAATCTAAAACCTCGAGATTCTAGAGTTTGCCTCCATAACTCCAATTTGGCATTTACCCCAGCTCTCGCCTCATCGACTAGGACAATATCATTAGCAAATAGCATGCACCACGATATCTCATCCTGAATAGCTCTAGTAAGCTCATCCATCACTATAGCAAATAAGAATGGACTCAATGCAGATCCTTAATGCAATCCAATTGTGATAGAAAAATCATTTGTTATGCCTCCACAAATTCTGACATTTGCCACTACTCCATCGTACATATCCTTAATTATGTCAATATATTTAATGGGGACTCCCTTTTTCATCAATGTCCACCATAATACCTCTCTTGGCACCTTATCATAAGATTTTTCTAAATCAATAAAGACCATATGCAAATTTCTCTTCCTCTCTCGAAATCGCTCTATAAGTTGACGAAGCAAATGAATAGCATCTGTCGTCAATCGCCCCGGCATGAACCCAAACTGGTTCTCTGATATTGTAACATTATGCCTTAACATGTATTCAATTACTCTTTCCCAAAGCTTCATAGTGTGACACATGAGTTTTATTCCACGATAGTTTGAACAACTCTAGATATCACCCTTGTTCTATAGAGTAGAGAGGTACTAAGGTACTCTTCCTCCACTCATTTGGCATCTTTTTAATTAGCCAGATCTTGTTAAAGAGGTTTGTCAGCCAACTCACGCCCACCTCTCCTAAGCATCTCCATATCTCAATAGAAATTCCATCCGGGCCAACTGCTTTCCTTGACTTTGTTGGCCCGAAGGCCCATCGTTCTAGTTTTGATGATGATTAACTCATGTAGTTATAGCACTAATGATCTTGTGTTTAATTACTCTCAGATATTTGATCAAGATCTTAGTGGTATTTAGCTCCAACAAAGAATGTGAAGTCACATTTTGTAGCTAGCACGTGTTGATTCAAGAGCTTGTGCATCAAGATCGCATCAAGTACTCAAGAGAGTCTAGCTCATTGGATCAAAGTTTGAACCAAGTCAAGAAGGAGAAAAATATTTTCAAGAAGACTTGTGTCGGATTTGGTAAGTGTCAAGATTTTGTTTTAGATAAAATATAAAGATAGATTAGTTGGTGGATTGCTCAAGTTCATATACACTCATACACAAGATTTATATGTGTTTTCATAAAAACGTTTTTGTTTTAGAAAATACCGGTTTGGTTTTTTAAGCTTCAAAATATACATGTGTTTTATCAAACCTTATTTTAGAGCTTATTGTCAAAAACATAGATATTTCATCATATATGTTTAGTGGATCATATCCATACACACTAAACTTCAAAAGTGTTTAAAATATCTTTTTTTTGTATTTGAAGAAGTTTTAGAAAAATCGATTTTGAAAATACAGATTTTTGTTTAAGCCAAAATTTCAATATTACAAAAATAGTTCAAAATGTTTGTAACATGTTTTGATTTTTACTCAAACATGTTTGTATATCAAAGTATATTAATGACCTTATTTTTGTAGAATTTATGAGAATTTATGGGATTTTATTGAAGGTAAAAAGATCAAGTTTTAATCCCTTTACATTTGCTGACCAGGCTGTCTGGCGGTCGACCAAGCCAAAGTCGGTCGACCGGGCGGTAGATCGATGTGCACAAACGTGCACAGCCAAGGGCCGGTGGACCGGGCGGTCGACCGCTAGTCATAGCCCAGTTTTCGGTCGACCGATCGATCGACCGCTTTTTCCAACGGTCGGAAATCCGACCGTTGGCGGTCGACCGTTTGCGGTCGACCGGGCGGTCGACCGACAGCAGAAAATTCTGCTGAGTTGTCCCCAACGGCTAGTTTTTGGAGCCTATTTATATGGAGTTGTTTTGGGCTATTTTAATAAGATTTTAAGTGAGTTTTCAAGCTAGTTTTTCCTACCTAAGTCTTTATCTTCACTTGTTTTAGAGCCAAATACTTTCATATCAAAAGGAGAGTTTTTCAAGAGTGTTTTGAAAAAGAGATTTCTTGAGTTTTTTTACCACAAATTCTATCCAAGTTTTTCTCATACATGCTTGAGCTATCCATTGCTACATCAATCCTATAGGGATCTTTGTTGTGAGAGTTTTTAAGTGATCAAAGTGTTTAGATCACCAAGTGTTATACTTTGTATTTGAGGAGGCGAACTTGCAGATTCGTGTTGTTTCGAGTTCTAGTGAGAGCTCGGTGTAGAGGTGCGGCCTCGGCAAGCTAGTGTACTTGCGTGTGTTTGTTCTTGCGGGACCAAGTGAGGGACTAATGAGTCCAAAGAGTTCTAGTGTGAACTCGTTGTAGGTGTTGCGGCACCGAGTGATCCGGTGGGATCGTTTTTAATAGAAATCCTTCATAGTGTTAAAGGTGGGGACGTAGAAAAAGGGTGCTCGAACCTCGAAACAAATCTCCGGTGTTTGCGATTGCTCTCTCTATCTCTCACTTGTGTTTATATCTTGCATGCTCTTATTGTTCACATTCATTACTTGCTTGATATACTTGTGCTTAAATTGATATATGCTTGGGGATTGTTTGCTCACACTTGTATCCAACCAAGAGAGCCATAGCGGCACCTCAACTCTTATCTAGAGGAATCTTGAGGAGATAGTCCAGAGCCCTTCACCGGGAATTCGGCTGCACTCTTGTATTATACCTTGTGTGTTTAGCTTAATAATTTTTAGTTTGCATAATAGTTTTAATTCTGCATTAATTCATCATTAGATTAGCTAGTCACCTATTCACCCCCTTCTAGGTGATTTCAGACTTCATCCTCTTCAAGGCCTCTTTAACTTCAGATTCGCTAATTCTGCGCATATAATTATAGTTCATATCCTGGCACTGAATGGTAAGGTCATCCAAGTCTTGAGTAGAACTACCATTGAACAATTTGTCAAAATACTCTCTCCATCTTTATTTGATTTCTTCATCTCGAACTATAACCTTCCGATTCTCATCTTTGACACACCTCACAGTACATAAGTATCTGGTCTTTCTCTCCCTTATTCAACAATGCTATATATATCCTTTTCAACCTCTTTAGTATCCAACTTCTCACACACTTCTTTATACACTTTAGCTCTTGCATTCTGAACAGCTTTCTTAGCCTCCTTCTTGGCTAGCTTATACCTCTCAAAACTCACTCTATCACAATTTTCTTTAAATCTCTATAAGAGACTCATTTGATCTTAATGGCAGCTTTTACCTCTTCATTCCACCATGATGTGTCCTTACATAGTGGAGCACCACCCCATGACTCACCAAGTACATCTTTAGCTACTCTTTTAATGCAGCTAGCAATTTTATTCCCTGTTGTATTGGGATCATCTTGGGCTTTCCAATCTACTCCATGTACTACTCGATCTATAAAAACTCTTTGATAACCTTCTTTTAGCTGCCACCACTTAATCTTAGGAACAAACTTACGTTTAATTTTTCTAAATCTCCTTCTAATCCGGACATCTAAAATTAAAAGTCTATGTTGGGTTACTACATTCTCACCCGGTACTACCTTACAATCCATACAACAATCTCTATCTACTTTTCTAGTTAAAAAGAAATCTACTTGGCTTGCACTTGATCCACTTCTAAAAGTGATCAAGTGAGACTCTCTTTTCCTAAACTAAGTATTCGCTAAGATCAAATCATATGACAAAATAAAATCTAAAATCGAGTTACCTGATTCATTTCTTTCCACAAAACCAAATCCTCCATGTACATTATCAAACCCATAACGACTAGTTCCTACATGCCCATTGAGGTCACCGCCTATGAAAAGCTTTTCTCTACTGGGTATGCTTTGCACAATCTCATCTAAATCCTCTCAAAATTGACGCTTACTTGACTCATCTAGTCCTACTTGTGGTGCATAGACACTAATAACATTAAAAATCTCCCTACCTAAAATAAGTTTAACTAGCAAAATCCTATCACCCTTTCTCCTAACCTCCACTACATCCTCATGCAATTGTTTATCTATGATCACATCCACCCCATTACTATTTCTATCTCTACCAGTATACCAAAGTTTATAACCCCAAGGCTCTATAATTCTAATTTTTCACCTACCCACTTAGTTTCCTGCACACACAAAATACTAACATGCCAACAAAGTTAGAAAATCATGCATACTAACATACATTATGTTCCCTTACAGATCATATTTATCATCTATAAAGATTCTCTCCCCTACACATTTTAGGCATTTCAGCAATGGCACAGGCCGATGACACCGGATTTTTCTCTCACCAATATATCCCACACACACACACACCCCTCAAAAAAAAAAAACACTATAACCTGCTTACATGTTCTTTTTCATGTTTAAGCGTTTGTATTTTTAGTTTTCTTAAAAACTTGCCAGCTATTTTTTCCTATTTACCCTCAAACCCTAGCTAGCCCCGACAACTTCATGCCCGTTTTTTCTTCATATATAATAGGTCATGATGAAATAACGGTGCTGGTCCTGATGTCTCATGGTAATTTGGAATGCTGTCAATGATTACAGTATCAAATACGTAAGATCATCAAAGGAAGGAGAATGAAAGCGATGGGACCTCCATGCCTATGGCGTAAGATGTAACCATGTGACCTACCATGTTTTAAGCTATGTTGCAGATTTTGTTCATCGTCCTAAATACTCGAGCATGGCCTTACTCTTTGTTCATGTCTCATCTATCTATTTGTACATCTAATTTTGATATGAATTTTACACAAGCTAAAACAAAATTTAAATGGAAGTGTTGCTGGGCTCAACTAGAAGAAAAAAGAAGGAAAGCTAGTCAAGGAAACTGAGATCTCACAAGAGAGTCCACCACAGTGGAATATATGTGAAAACACAGACATATTAATCTGAAGATGTCCCTCCTTTCCAAAATTGTATTATCCATCTGAACTTCAATCTTTTATATGCAGCGAACATACTTCTCTAGCTTGGATCGCTTTAATATCCCAGTCCAAAAGCATGTATCACTATTTCATCTCTTAGTCCTATTATCCTAAAAAAGAGAGCAGATTAATACATAGATATTATATATGCCCATCACGCATGTAGTTAGAAACATTCATTGGGTAACTTTTAGCTCAATGATGACAGAAACCAACTGTATATAGCATATTCTTAGAGCAACCACGGGAAGAACTTCAAATGCATATCTAAAGTACCTTTCTCTCCACCTAAGAAGAGCTTCCAGCAGAGGCACCGGTGTGTGTCGAGCCACCATAGCCAGTGAATCTAATACTTGTTCATAGGCAGGATCAGATGGTCGAAGGTATTGTCCATCCTGTTAAATAATAATGATTAGAAGCATGAAAGTAAAATTTGAGAGCCTTAAATTGAGAAGAAAGCGGTACTTTCCAAAAGAAAAGGAAATTGACTTCAAATATGTGGCTTATGTTATTATAAATATATAATATAGAAATATCAAGAAGTTAAAGTTACTTGAAGCCAGGGCATCTCATAAGAATGATCCACAGCAAACAAAGGATGTTAAAAACTTTAAAAAAATCCTGAGAAAATTAATTGCCTGATAATTTATTTGCAAAGAGAACAAATTTACACAATCCAATCTGATGAAATGCATCCAAAGAGGAAAAGAAAGAAAGAAACTCATCAACATCCTCATCAAAGCCTTCTCGCCATCAAAACAGAGCCGGCTATGAAGTGAAGCTTCATATAGAAAAGAGAAGGCTCCATAGGACCAGAGCTAATCACCTACTAAAAACTTCTAACTTGGTAACAAAATCTTGGCCAAAGTAACTACAAACAAGAGGGGAAACTGCCACAAAACTTGGCAGCTCAGTTGACGAGTACAACAACCTATCTTATTTTGTGTGCATTTCAGATCATGCGCCCAAAGCCCAAAATTTTCCTGACGTGGAAAGACTGTAGAGGAAGGGCAGGAGATGATACGATTTGCTGAACTTAAGACAAGAGAGAAGAGAAACAAAAGAGTGAAGACGTTGAACTTATTTATGACATCACCTCCAGGAAACCACCGCTATACAGACGACAAGAACAGCATACTAATGCAAATTGATACCATGAGTTATTGAAATTAGCATAATTACATAATATAAGTTATTAGAGGGGGAACATCAAGGTTTAAAAAGCTTCTGGCCTCGAGACTCCTTTAAGAGTTCTAATTTTGGAAGTTTCAGTACTTTGGAAACTTCTAATCAAAGTTTTGAATATCACACAAATCAAAAGAAATTTTGAGGGGCAAAAAATCAAACTGTTAAAATATAAAACTTGCTCTTTATCTTGATGTCCCCATATATGTTTCATATTATAATATTCAGAGAAATCTATTAAGAAATGATAAATATGCAACATAGAGGTTCTAAGGGAATATCTGAACCATGTCATTTCTTATCTATTGCACACACAAGGACTGAGAGGGGACAATTGGAAAATAGACAAATTTTAGGAGTATTTGAGCAAATTTAAAGTGTAAAGAATAATATGCAAAAGGTTATATATGGAAGGGTGGATTTTTCCATGCCCCCTTTCTCCTGCATAGTGCTAATACTGAGTGCAACATTTCTTTAGGGATTTCTAGTTGATGGGATTCTGAGCCCCAGTAGTACTTGCTGTAGTATGCACTACAAATCACAAAGTTTGTTTCCTACAAGCCTAGAGACGTGCAGCACATGCTACAACCAAACTGGCCGACCAAATGGTGCAACCATTTGTTGTAATCTAGTGGAGGCCAGTCAAGCACATAATTTGTTCTATTACTTAACCTGCTCCTATGAGGCTATGACACCCACGACAATGAATATTGAGCCATTATAGCAAATCAACTATTTTATTTTCTAACTGAGTCAATGCAGCAAATGTTGCATGAAAGCAAGCCAAACATAAAAAATTAGGGTTTTTAAATGCAACAAATGCTTTCGGCTACAGCAAACAAAAAAGACACTTCGAGAAGATAATCAGATAAAGCATATTCTAAACAAAGTGGGTCATATTATACCAACACAACATAGCCAAAATTGATTAACTTATTCTCTTGAACTTAGACATGTTGGTTGAATACTGCTAATCAGTCCAGTTACCTAATTCAATTTGCAACAACTTTGATCTGGATTCTTGGTCTAGGTTCGACCCATATGTAAACCCTAAAGCAAGTGATTATATGTCTAGGATCAATTGCGCATCACTAGTGGAACTGTTGTGGGGGAGGCATTGACTACTGATGCTAAAGTTTTTACCCATCCATTCTCTAGTAGTCCCTCTTTTATCTCTCCCATCACCCTTTCCTTTTTCTTTAAGGGTTCAAGGTTATATTTTAGATTTTTTTTCCTTCGTTTTTGTGTTTACATCCAACAGTAGTATCCACTAACTTTTTGGCCTTGTTTCAGATCACCGGCAGCCAAAACCAAACTGAAACACATCATTTGAGCATATCTTTAAAATATGTAATTGTATGAATCTAATTATGTTGTTAGTGACCAGATCTATTGGCTTAAATTATTTTTTGTACATGTTCTGCCAGATCTACTAGAACATTTTGCTTAGGCAGATTTATAATAAAACAGAAAGGGTCGCAATTGGCTGGTGGTGGTAGAAATTTATAGAATGTGACATACAAGTTATTCTAAATACTTGACTCTCTTTAAATGCTAAGGAGCTAATGCTAACTATTGGGACGTCTTGGCACAATTTTTTGATATATCATAGGTCACCTATAGCGTGACTTCATTTCTCAACTTGGCTGTTTGGGCTTAAACTATGTTAGGGAGATGAGAGCAATTAACTCTAGCAGAATGTCTTATCCTACCTCTTTAATGGAGTGTGCTAGCCTACAGATTACCTGTGGTAAATGCACACCAACATCATAAAGGAGAGGCCAGGTTTTATCTTCCTGTAAAGAGATGCAAGGCAGTTATTTGCCTCATTTTAATTTTAAAGGCTTATGCCATAGGCTGCAAATAAATAAATTACCATAATGCAAATGAGGCTTTTTCCTTTTTTACAAGTGAATTATAAAAACCAGTGTAGCTTGGTGTCCTAAAGATACTTCGAATCTTCAAAATCATCAACAAATAAAAAGATCCCAGATCAAAATTTTAAGGAACACGATATAGCTAACCAAGGTTTTATTTCTTGTTCATTTGAATTTGAGCAGTCTCAATTCCACGTGGGGGTTATTAGTCTCATTTCAATATTAAAGAGCTATGTAGTAGGTCGAAATAATAACTACCATAATGCAAATGGAGGCCTCTCCTTTTTACAAGTGAATTACATAACGCAATCCACTTTTGTCCTCTTGAATATGCTTCTAATCTTTAAAATTACAAAAAGAAAAATCTTGAATCAGTAATTATGGAACATGGCATAACTATTCAGGGTTTCATTTCTTGTATTACGTTCAAACTAACTAACGTGTTAAGATCAAATCATGATAACTTTGTATAGAGTTCGTGCACGTGGCTTTGGAAAATATGAACAAGAAACATATGTGTTTTTTGGCGTGAGAGTTAAATAAATAACAATTGACACCAAAACCAGCCACTAAAATAACTATATGAGAGCAAGCTGCTAGTTGTCTTGGAGGGGGGAGACCACTACTTCTCGCTAATACGGAAGCTTGTCACAGCGAGAGAAGCATCGTATGTCAGCGATTAAACACGAGAAAACCTGGATTGGCGGAAGACCCAACTTGTGTATATCTAACCTAACCAATAAATGTCTGTATACCTTTTGTTGTATAAAATGTGTGTATCCATGATTTTTCTACTCCTCACATAAACAAGCAGAGGGCTAGATTACATTTAAAAACAACTGAAGAACAAATTAGACGAATTAAATTATCACTAATCATTAGTCAAATTCTGGGACAAGGAATACATTGCATGTACTATACGTTCCGATAAGCTACTGACTGAAATGAGCACAAGTTAGGGTTTTTCTCGTTTTGCACCGGTAAACAAAAAATGTAGAAATTGGGGAGAAATTAGGGTTTTGGCTACCTGGGCCTGGGCGGTCTCGATTCGGCGACGGGCGAGAGGAAGGAAGCGCTGGAGCAGCGCCTCCACGATGAGCTTCGCCGCACCGCCGGCGTTCATGTCCGCGATCGAAGCGAGAGAGAGATCGATCTTCAACGAGTCATCGTAAGGTGAGATCGGATTGAGAGACCAAGAAAGAGAATAAGAGAGAGAGAGCAAGAGAATAAAAAAAGTATTTAGTGGTTGGTTTTTCAGTGTACCGGTGATCGGGTTAGCGGGTGTGAATAACAGCGCTTTCTTAGAGGGGTGTGAATAACAGCGCTTCCTCAGATTAATTAATTGGTTAATTAATTGACTAGAATAAGGTCGCTGTCGCTGTGAAACTGACCGATTGGTGAAGAGGAAGAGGAGCGGAAAGACAGCGGCGAGAAACTGACCGATCGGTTAACAGAAGAGAAGCTGAGAGAGAAAGAAAAAGGAAAAATAAAGAAGGGGAGCTGAAAGATGAAGAAGAAGGAGAGGTCGACGCTGCTCTATCGCATGGATGAAGACGGACAAAGTTACATATGAGTCACAAGAGAGCACCTCTCTTCAATCGATTTTGATTAATTACTATTATTAAACGAGTCAAACTTGAGTTGAGCCAGAGCTAGGTCAAGTTCAGCTCATTATATTTCGAGTTTAGCAAAATGCTTGAGTTATTTGAACTAGGAATGTTCGAGTTCGGACTGCTCGTAAACACATAAAAATATAAAAAAAAATTAAAATTAGGCCATTTGTCTCAATATTTTGACTTTAATTCAACTTAATACTCGTTAATAAGAACATTACTTTCAATTTTATTAAATAGAAAAAAAATATGAACTTAAAGAATTGAAAGAATCGTTCTTTAAAATAGATTGAAAAATAATTAGATACTTTCAATTTTCATGATCCTACTCATAATTGATGCATGAGCATAATCATGTTTGATATTTCAAAAAGGTAAAAAGAATTAATCATGCTTGTTATTGATACATGTACAAATACACATGTTCATAATGATATTTGTGATAATATATGTACATATTGATAAATAATTTTAAAAAAATTCTCATAAATTTATTTATAATATGAATATTTGATATACGTGTGGGCATATACGGATACATTGATGTTACTTGAACCGAACTTAAGTGCCGCAGACATAGCTCAAGTTTCGCTCATTTATAAATGCGAGCTGGAATTTAAATTCGAGCTCGTCTCGTTTACTATTCGAGCGAGTCAGAAACGAGCTAAAAGATGAGCCAAACCCGAACTGTTATTAGTATAGTTATATTATAATAAATTCTAAATGTACTATTTTTTCCTCCAAAAATTAGCGAGTTAGGGTATGCTTGGTTATCGTAACTGGCCGTAATTCGTAGTTGTAATTGGTAAAATCTTTTATAATTGTAAATGAGTTATATGTATGTAAATTTTACGGTGTTTGGTTGGTAATATAAAATTGTAAAGTGGAAAAGTGTATTGTACTTTACGGTGTTTGGTTATCGTAATGTATAAGTGGTAAGTGAAAAGTTGACCATAAAATTAACTAAAAGTTTTAATACTGCAAATAAATATTAAAATAGTTAAATATTAAAAAATCTTAATATTATATAAAAAAAATATTACAAATTGTATGACCACAAAATTAACTGTAACTGGGCTGTAAGTGAGTGGTAACTGGGTTGCAAGTGAGTGTTAGTTGAGTTACGTAAGTCTTTTACGAATTACGGTCCAAACAAACGCCGTAGTTGTAACTGGGTAGCAAGTCATTTACGAATTACGGAGTTTTACGCGAAACAACGGCCCTTAATTTGCGTATGCAGTACTACATAATAATAAATATGCTCTGACAAAAATTTACATACAACTTGAGATTTTTTACATTTTATTCTTTGTTGGGGAATTAAAAATAGAGGGAAAAAAAATATTTGTGACTGTACATTATTTACACATTTGTTAGAGTATAAAAAAATAATAATAACAAAAGTTTAACAAGATAATGAGTTGAGGACATTCAACACAATTTTCAAAATGATATTCGCTCTCATTTTAATACAACTATAATTAACGTTAACTGCTTCTGAGATGCGACAATCCATCACATGTGTCTAACTCTGTACTTTGCAGTTTGCATTCAAAGAGAATTGATCAGGACACTTTGATCTTTTTGTTTGCATTCAGAGAGAATTAATCCAAGCAGAGAGAGAAAAAGAGAGCGAGAGAGAGAGAGAGAGTATGCGTTTTTGGAAGTATTAATCTTTCATTGCAAGTGTAAGTAATCCCTAGCCTAGATGAATATAATCAGTTTTTTAAGTAGTCAAGTCATTTTAACTGCAAACGGGGTTTCCGTTTATTATTTATATAATAATAAAAAATCAAGTAACTCCAACTAGAAAAGAAAATTTTTGCTACAGTCACCTACTTTGCTTCATAATTAGAAAAAAAAATAACTTCATAATTTTGTTCGCTACACTCTCGTCCACGTCAGCATAAACTGATTCTTTCTGACCACCACTTCTTTGTATATTTTTATTTTCTTATTTATCTTTCTCTATCACTCTAGTTGTTGCTCTTCTCTCAATTTTGACCCCGACGTAGAGTTATTCGCGGGTCGACATACATGATCAGATCACCGTGGGGGTATGAAATATTCAACTCTCAGGTTGCATAACTAGCTTTTGACGAGTTAGGCTATATCTTTTATTTTGAAATGATATTTTTGTGTTTTTCTTATTAAACCATACTGTCTCAAAGTTAGTTTTCTACTCTAGTTTTTGTTGTTAATATTATTTTGGGATTAAACAGTTCTTGTTGAGATAGAAAATTTTATATATGCTATAAAAACACCAATAACGTTTTCGCTGATAGCGATTTTAAACTATTAGATTACCACAATAAATCCTCACATTTGATTGAGAAATTGATAACATAAATTAAAAAGGAATTCCAAATTTAATAGAATTGGTGTATTGGAACATTATTATAGCAAATCCTCACCGCTGATAGATAAAAAGAATCTCAATAAAAAGGATTTCTAAATCAAATCAATTCATGATTGAGAAAAGAAAAATCCCAACGCAAAAAATTATGTCATGCGACTACAAATTAAAAAAAGAATTAATTGACTCCTTACTCTTTTTCAATAGCTCGACTCTTACTCTTTTTTAATAACTTGTGATATATAAAAAAAATGGAAAAACCAACACCTATTCTTCTTCAGTATACACCGACTACTCCCAACTGAATCTTATTTTTATTCTCTGGATATTTTCTTTCGACTGTTACTCTAAAATTTAACTTTATACAATTAGACAAAGCAAAATAAAGAAAGTTTCCTTTCTTCAATTTCTTACTCTGATGATCTAATCATAATTCTAACTATCAAACCTATTAGATTTTAAATTCTCATATAATTTCTTCTTTATATAATCCATTAAGACCTCTTTTCTCACCTAAGGAAAAACAAAAGGTTGAATTTAAAAAAATATAGATGCGAGTAGAAGAAGAAAAGATACAAAATAAAAGTAAGTCTATGGTTTTTCTTATATATACTTTTTCTTTTTTCCCTTTTAGATGTAATTTTAATAAATATGTTTTTTTACTCGAATATTAATTTATAGAATTTGATAATTTTTCACATAAATTTTGGGAGTAAATATTTTATGAAATTGGTGTATTGAGTATTAAATATGAATTTGATAGCAATTTTTTTATGAAACCTTATGAATTATTTCAATTATAGGATCTACTGGACAACATATTGTCTCACATTGGAAGATCATGAGATTTTAGACGCAGTTCGGCACATGAAGAAAATTTTCAGCAGAAAACGCAAGTTTACACTCTCATATTTTGCCTTTTTAATCTCCTATTGTTTTATGTATACTTTTATTTAATAATAGATATGTTTTCTTCTAAATTTTTTTATGAAATTTGACAGATTCCAACTTAAATAATTTCAATTACTAATTATGAAATAGAGTATTTCGCTACAGCCTCCTACTTTGCTTCATAATAAAAAAAAACTCAATGTTATAAATTAATTCGCTACAGCCTCATCTATATCAGTAAAAATTGATTCCTCCCAAACAGCACTTGTTTATATATTTTTATTTTCTATTTTACCTTCCCCATTGTACCTGACGTTGCACCCCGAAGCAAAGTAATTTATAGGTCGACTTGTGCGGTCAGATTGCCGTGAGGGGTTGGAAGGGGCGGAGAGCCCCCTCCCGGGGTCGGGGGCAGAGACCTTAGAATTTTTTTTTGGATCGACTTTTTTACTGATCTCATTTTGTTCGTGGTCGCGATGAGTTCTGTAAGGACTGACTCAGAAATAGGGCATTTTGTGAGGACTGTGATCATGGTCGTAATCCTTACAAAATCTCAAAAAAAAGGGCATTTTATGAGAACTAGTCGCAATCATATAATGACTCGTAAAACATGACATTTTTGTGAGGACTGTATCATAGTCCCAATCCTCAAATAGTGCATTTTATGAGGACTGCAATCATAATGCAATCCTCAGAGTTACGATCATTTTGTGAGGACTGTGATCATGGTCACAGTACTTAGAAATAAGACATTTTTGTGAAAACTACGATCATAATCGGAGTCCTCTATACTATAATTATTTTGTAAGGATTGCGATTATAATCGCGACCCTCAGGAATAGAGCATTTTTGAATCGATCCGCTTTTTTTGAAGCGATTACTTTAGGGCATTTTCATTTTTTGCCATTGATGAGCGCTTCAGCATTTGATACGTGGGCACACATTCTTACTTTAAAAAAGGTGGCTGAAGCGAACAAAATTATGAAGCTGAGTTTTTTTTCCTAATTACGGTTCGACAGAAGGCCGGCGTAGGAAATGCCCTTTATGAAATTGATAGCAAAACATTGAATGATAAAAAAATATTAAATAAAAACAATTTCAAACTCATTTGCACTTGGTGCACGTGCATTTTACTAGTATCTTAAAGTTTGAAAATTGTAGTTAAAGTTGGAAAGTCCTTCCATCATTAAAGTAATTTCGGTGCTCTAATGCCCCCAACAAACCCCTTGTTTTTTTTTTTTCAAAAAGAAAATTGAATTTGTGTCAAAAAAAAAAAAGAAAGAAATTGAATCCTTAAATTCTCGAGGAATCTATAAAGGGTTGTGTGTGTGTCTATACACACACATACATATGTGTGTCTTTTCAAAGGATTTGACCCCGAATCCTCCTCACTCAAATTCAACCCTTCGACATTCGAATACAAGATCCACTCTTTTGAAGTTGATCTATATTATTTCAAGTATCTATAAACTAAAAATCAAGTGTTTTTAATACTTTTTTCTCATCCATCAAGCGGCGCAAAATGGATGGCCAAAAGTAATGAGTTGGTTAGATCTATGTCTTTAGACATAAAAATTCTCGATCCGGCCATTTCATTATGATCCATTTAAAAACCAGTACAAACCAATTTTTGTTAGTTTTAATTTTTCTTCACCATTAAACTAACCAGCTCACAATTTAGGCCGTCCGTTTTTTCCCTCCTTATATCCTTCCAAAAAGGATTTGAGCCCGGATCGATAGAGAGATATACTTGTGTCCTTCCAAAAGAATTTGAGCCCGAATCCTTCCCACTCAAATTCAACCCTCTGACATTCGAATACAAGATCCACTCCATTGAAGTTGATCTATATTATTTCAAGTATCTATAAATCAAAAATCAAGTGTTTTGAATACTTTTTGCCCATTCATCAAGCGGCGTAAAATGGACGACCGAAAGTAGTGAGTTAATTAGATCTATATTTTTAAACATACAAATTCTCTATCCGGCCATTTCATTATTGATCTAAACATTTGAAAATCCTACAAACTAATTTTTGTTAGGTTTCAAATATTCTACACCGTTAAACTAACCAACTCACTATTTAGGCAGTCCGTTTTTCTCCTATATGATGTATGGGCAAAAAATATTCAAAACACTTGATTTTTGATTTATAAATACTTAAAATAATATAGATCAACTTCAACAGAGTGGATCTTGTATTCGAATGTCAGATGGTTGAATTTGAGTGGAAAGTATTAAGAGTCAAACTCTTTTGGAAGGACACAACTCTCTCTCTCTCTCTCTCTCTCTATATATATATATATATATATATATATATATAAAGAGAGAGAGAGGAGGGTAGAGTTGCAATATACATAAGTATAACTAAGTTAAGTTACACACATCTCTTTCCACCACACAAAAATATTTTTTAAACACCCTGTGGGGATCATTCACAGTAATTTTTGTTTGTATCTCACCAAGTAAAAATTTTTTTGGTGAAAAGAAATGTGAAACTTAACTTAGTTACTCCTATGTGTATTATAACTCTACCATATATAAATCAGTTTGGAGTCCAATATGTAAAAAGATGCCAAGATGGAAGAGATGAGTGCTCTACACAAGAACGATACTTGAAAACTGTCAGAGTTACCCAAGAGAAAGAAGGCGATCGGTTGTAAATGAGTATTTTTGCAAAGAAACATGGATCTTCAGATGGTAATACTGTACGCTACAAAGCCAGATTGGTAGCTAAAGGTTACGCTCAACGAGAAGACATTGACTACAATGAGGTATTCTCATCTGTTGTAAATCACTTATCTATTCAGATTTTGTTGGCATTGGTAGCATACTACGAGTTGAAACTTGATCAGCTCGATGTGAAGACCGCCTTTCTCCGTGGTGATCTTGAAAAGAAGATCTACATGTCTAAGCCGGGGTTCAAAACTGTAAGAAAGGAGACTATAGTATGCAAACTGAAGAAATCATTATATGAATTAAAGCAATCTTCAAGGCAGTAGTACAAGCGTTTTAACAGTTTCATAAGAGGGAAGAGGTATAAATGAAACCATTATGACCCATGTATGTATAACAAAAAGCTACCTGAAGGAGAGTACATCTATCTACTCTAGTATGAGGATGATATGCTCATTGCTTCTAAAAATAGATTTGTTATTGATAAATTGAAGAAAGACTTGTCTTCCGAATTCGAGATGAAAGATCTGAGTGAAGCAAAGAAGGTGCTAGTCATGGAGATTGAGTTCCCCCAACATACCCCTTGTTTTTTTTCAAAAAGAAAATTGAATTTGTGTCCCAAAAAAAAGAAAGAAATTGAATCCTTAAATTCTCGAGGAATCTATAAAGGGTGGCGTGTGTGTGTCTATACACACACATACATACTTGTGTCCTTTCAAAAGGATTTGACACCAAATCCTTCTTACTCAAATTCAACCCTTCGACATTCGAATACAAGATCCATTCCTTTGAAGTTGATCTATATTATTTCGACTATCTCTAAACTAAAAAAATCAAGTATTTTTAATACTTTTTGCTCATCCATCAAGCAGCGCAAAATGGATGGCTGAAAGTAGTGAGTTAGTTAGATTTATGTCTTTAGACTTAAAAATTCTCGATCCGGCCATTTCATTATGATTTAAACATTTAAAAAACAGTACAAACTAATTTTTGTTAGGTTTTAATTTTTCTACACCATTAAACTAACCAACTTACAATTTAGGCCGTCCGTTTTTTCCCTCCTTGTGTCCTTCCAAAAAGGATTTGAGCCCGGATCGAGGGGAGATAGACTTGTGTTCCTTCCAAAAGGATTTGAGCCCGAGTCCTTCCCACTCAAATTCAACCCTCTGACATTCAAATACAAGATCCACTCCGTTGAAGTTGATATATATTATTTCAAGTATCTATAAACCAAAAACCAAGTGTTTTGAATACTTTTTGCCCATTCATCAAGCGGTAAAATGGACGGCCGAAAGTAGTGAGTTGCTTAGATCTATATCTTTAAACATACAAATTCTCGATCCGGCCATTTCATTATGATCTAAATATTTAAAAATCCTACAAAATAATTTTTGTTAGGTTTCAAATGTTCTACACCGTTAAACTAACCAACTCACTATTTAGGCTGTCCGTTTTTCCCATATGTTGTATGGGCAAAAAGTATTCAAAACACTTGATTTTTGATTTATAAATACTTGAAATAATATAAATCAACTTCAACAGAGTGGATCTTGTATTCGAATGTCAGATGGTTGAATTTGAGTGGGAAGTATTCAGAGTCAAACTCTTTTGGAAGGACACAACTCTCTCTCTCTACACACACACACACACACACACACATATAGAGAAGGGGGGTAGAGTTACAATGTACATAAGTGTAACTAAGTTAAGTTACACACATCTCTTTCCACCACACAAAAATATTTTTAAAACACTTTGTGGGGATCACTCACAGTAATTTTTGTTTGTATCTCACCAGGTAAAAATTTTTGTGGTGAAAAAAGTTTGTGTAACTTAGTTACTCCTATGTGTATTGTAATTCTACCATACATAAATCAGTTCGGAGTCTGATATGTGAAAGGATGCCAAGATAGAAGAGATGAGTGCTCTATACAAGAACGATACCTGGGAACTGTCAGAGTTACCCAAAAGAAAGGAGGCGATCGGTTGTAAATGAGTAGTTTTACAAAGAAACATGGATCTTCAGATGGTGATATTGTACGCTACAAAGCCAGATTGGTAGCTAAAGGTTACGCTCAACGAGAAGACATTGACTACAATGAGGTATTCTCACCTGTTGTAAATCACTCGTCTATTCAGATTTTGTTGACACTGGTAGCATACTACGAGTTGAAACTTGATCAGCTCGATGTGAAGACCGCCTTTCTCCGTGGCCATCTTGAAAAGAAAATCTACATGTCTAAGCCGGGGTTCAAAACTGCAAGAAAGAATACTATAGTATGCAAACTGAAGAAATCATTGTATGGATTAAAGCAATCTCCAAGGCAATAGTACAAGCGTTTTGACAGTTTCATAAGAGGGAAGAGGTACATACGAAACCATTATGACCCATGTATGCATTACAAAAAGTTACTTGGAGGAGAGTACATCTATCTACTCTAGTATGAGGATGATATGCTCATTGCTTCTAAAATTAGATTTGTTGTTGATAAATTGAAGAAAGACTTGTCTTCCGTATTCGAGATGAAAGATCTGGGTGAAGCAAAGAAGGTGCTAGTCATGGAGATTGAGCGAGACTGGAAGAGTGGCAAGGTTAGCTTAACACAAAAGGGGTATTTGAAAAAGATACTTCAGAAGTTCTACATTAACGACGATAAAAAATCTGTAAGTATATCATTGGCTCCTCGTTTCAAGTTAAAAGTTACTATGTCTCCTATACTATTGAAGAGCGTGAGTACATGACTCACGTGCCCTATGCTAGCGCAGTTGGTGGTTAATGTATGCAATAATGTGTACAAAGTCTGACTTGTCATAAGCTGTCTCAATGGTCAGCAAATATATGCACGATCCTGGTAGGGGTCATTGGGAGACAATGAAGTGGATTCTACGGTACATTAAAGGTACCATAGACATTGATTTGATATTCAAGAAGGATGTTACTGGTAAGCAGGAGTGTATCAGATATGTTGATTCCGACTACGCAGGGCTCTCGATAAACGCCGGTCCATTACGGGATATGTGTTTATATTGTCCCAAGCACTAGTCAGCTGGTGCTCTACTTTATAATCTACTATCGAATTGTCTACTACGGAGGCCGATTATATGGGCATGACAGCGGATATGAAGGAGATAATTTGATTTTAAGGGTTGCTTGACGACTTGGGGATTGATCAGGATCTGTTGAAGATCAACTGTGATAGCATAAGTGCTATCTATTTGGCAAAGAATAAGGTATATCATGCAAGGACGAAGCACATTGACGTCAGGTTCCACTTTATTTGGGAGATTCTTGATGAAAGTGACATCGAGTAAAGACAATTCACACAAATTGAGAATTCCGTTGATATGCTTACCAAAGTTGTTGCGGGAGTGAAGTTTGCATATTGCAAAGAATTACTCCATATCCTTTCAGTTGTGTGAGCTCAGTGGAACTCGTTTGGATGAACTGCGTGTGGCTTGATCCCGTTGGGCATAGGTACTTAGGCAACCACAATGGTGCAGTCAAATTTGGAGTTGATATGGTGCCATGTTGTGTTCAACTCAGATTTGAGAAAACTTCACTGAGGTGGAGAATTATGGGGAGAGGGTAAAATCTTGTCGAATTTTTTAAAACTCTGTTGAAGGTTAGCCAAGATCGATACAATCAATGATGTCAAATACGAGAGCGTATCAGTCGTATCAATGGTGAATTGCACAAGAGAAACCAAACCTAATAATACAAACAAAGAGTTGAAAATTTTGTTTCACTACAGACTAATCGACTAGGCCAAATTCCTAGCCGACTAATAGGAGTTATTAGTCGATTAGGATATTTCCTAGTCGACTAATGCGGCTGCAGCGACCTGTTTCCAAATTTTATTTTGAATTTGTTTCTAATCCGAATTAGGTATTTTTGGTTTTCTTTTCTTTGTGATTTCTTTGGATATATAAATAGGGGTGTTGTCTCCAATATTTGTAATCTGTAATTGATTGATTCAATAAGAACTCTTTCCCCTTATCCCGAGGACGTAGGCAAATTGTCGAACCTCGTTAAATCTTGTGTTCTCTCTTTCTTTTCTTTGTTTACTTGGTCGTGTGATTGATGACTATTCTCTGTAAATTGGATTCCCAACACACACACACATATAGAGAGACTTGTGTCTAAAAGGATTAGAGCCCGAATCCTTCCCACTCAAATTCAACCCTCCGACATTCGAATACAAGATCTACTCCGTTGAAGTTGATCTATATTATTTTAAGTATCTATAAACCAAAAATCAAGTGTTTTGAATACTTTTTGCCCATTCATCAAGCGGCGCAAAATGGACGGCCGAAAATAGTGAGTTGGTTAGATCTGTCTTTAGACATACAAATTCTCGATCCGGACATTTCATTATGATCTAAACATTTAAAAACCCTTACAAACCAATTTTTTTTAGGTTTCAAATGTTCTCCACCGTTAAACTAACCAACTCACTGTTTAGGCCGTTCGTTTTCTCCCTACTTGATGGATGGGCAAAAAAAGTATTTAAAACACTTGATTTTTGGTTTATAGATACTTGAAATAATATAGATCAACTTCAACGGAATGGATCTTGTATTCGAATGTCAAAGAGTTGAATTTGAGTGGGAAGGATTCGGGCTCAAATCCTTTTGGAAGGACACAAGTCTCTCTCTCTCTCTCTCTCTATATATATATATATATATATATATATATATATATATATATATATATATAGAGAGAGAGAGAGAAATGTAAATCAGCTGACACAGGAGGCAACTCCCTCCTATGTCGCACTCAAAAATCAATTTCCCGAGTGAATTTTCAAGATCCGACCGCACATTATCATTTTCATACTCTAAGATATATACATATAAAAAATCAAGTGATTTGAAGTTTGTATTCCATTTTCTTTGGGTTCAAACATTAACGGTTTTTTAACAATAGAACAAATGGAACGATTAGATCAATAAGTAAACGAACTTCAAATCACTTGATTTTTTATATATGTATATCTTAGAATATGAAGATGATAATGTGCGGTCGGATCTTAAAAATTCACTCGAAAAATACGATTTTTGAGCGCGACATAGGAGGGAGTTACCTCCTGTGTCAGCTGATTTACATTTCTCTCATATATATATATTGCTAGTAATTCATCCATCCTTACATTATTCGTTATGAAACCGCATGTCCCATACAACTCATCTTTTGATCCATTATGTATAAAGTTTAAGATCTAAGTGACTCAGTGGCTGGGTCAATTGTCCATTGAAAATCCAGGAAAGTTTCAAAAGCTTAAAGTTATATGGTTATCAAAATTCTAATTTTTGTTGCTTAGTTACTTATGGTTGTAGTGTTGATCATTGAGAGCACACAGATCCCTTGTTTCACCCCTCTTTGATTCAGAAAAAATACTGTCTATATGATCCTATGTTATACATATCCAATTAGGAAATAACACCGTTATTGTCCCTTCTATCCAGGGCTTGTTTGGGGGTGGGGGGGGGGGGGTGCGCTTTTTTTGGGAGGGAAAAACTGCAGTCGAGTTCATACTATCAGTTTTCTCATGAAAAAAACCAACAGTTGCCCATGAGCTCAAATTTCTCACTATTTTCTCTCCAGTTAAGAGAGAAAACCTACAGCCATTGAAGCGACACTGTTTGCGAGACCACGATTTTTTTTTTTTTTTGCGTTTGGTTTTTGTCAACCAAACACAATACAGGAAAAAGGTTGCAGGGCCCACGAAATCAGACCTTCAAACCATTTTCCAGTCCAGTTTCATGAAAACAAACAAGCCCTTAGCGAAATACAAGAAAATACATGAAAAGTCAAATATAAAAATTCAAACTCAAATATGAGATTTAAATTATAAAACCCCTCATTTGCTTAGGAAAGAACACTATAATACCGAAATATTAGGGATAAACACAAAAAAGTCAAATATAAGATTTAAATCCTGTCTTCATTTCTTTATAAGGAAAATACAACTAGTAAAACAAATTAAGTAATTAAGTAGTCAAATATCAAATCAAGTTGTTGCATGCCTTTTTTTTGTTTATCTCATATCGTTTCTCAACACTTTCTTTGATTATCTTCTTTAGTTTTTCTAACAAAGAGATAAAGATAAACATGAAAGAAATGGAAGAAACAAAAAAAAAAACTCTCCCTGGAAAAGGCTAAATGTCAATTTTCCTACTTGCCAGTTGACCCCACTATGATGATTTCTGGCTTCATCTCATGTTCGGGTATGTCCCATCTCATGTTCAATTGATGCTACAAAAAATGAATGACCAACATAAGTTGGAGGAAGATAAATGAAGATGTAAAAATCAGGGGAAACCTTATCATTAGACATTTAATTGTCAAGCTACGAGCTTCGTTTTTCTCTCTTTTCTCATTACTTATCTTTTAACATCTGCTCAGATGCAGAGGAAATCAGTGTGTAATCAGAAATTTCTGTAAATATGCAAGGCTGAAGCAAGGGAGATGATTTTGTAGACAAAGACTATGATTGACTTGAATAATCAGCTTCTTTAAGTTCGTTTATCTCCAATTCCTTACCATAATTCCAAGTTGGACAGATCTTATCGATGCACAGATACTGCTAATTGTTAATCTTAAGTTTCAAGACAAAAATTTGGCAATTTGCAAGCATTTTTTGCTTACATTCTGTTGACATCTTGAGGTGCATACTGTTTACATGTCCTCTAATCATTCAATGGATTTGTTCATACTTAAAAGGATCCGGATATGTATGCCACTTGACTCTGCACTGCCAATTTGCATTGCCATTATCATTCAATTCACTCTTCCATTTCATAAACTTCTAGTTGCAATGCTATTCAAGAATCAATTAGTGTTGCAGGTAATAACTCAACCAAAATAAATATCGGCAACTTGAGCTTATGTTATTTAAAGAATTTTAGCAAACCTTTCAATCACAAATGTAAAAAGGAATAAGATAGGATTCAATTCTTGTATAGTGAATGGAAGCAACCAAAAATCTTGCTAAGAGATTATTAGCACATAACAACAGATACGGTATATACAAAGGAAAAGTCTGTCAGGTAAAATTTAATAATCTAAAGACTCTGGCAAATGGAATATATAAAGGTTGCAATGAATCTAAATTCATTTTCTTAAGATTATTTTATATTCCTGACTTTATTACTATCACAACCATGATTATTATCGCAACAATCATCAAGTATCACTTCTAAATATTGCGCACTTTGGGATGAACCAAAGAGTTCAGAGTTAAAATACACTATCATATGTTTTGATCTTTTGACTATGATTCAAATTTAGGTTAACATATATCATATATCATAGCATAGCATAGCATGTCAGATCATATCAATTTCTTTATATTATCCATTAAGTTAAATTATTTTTTCTCATTACAGGCTTACATCCATTTTTGAAGTGGCTGTTTGGATTCAAGGAATTGGGTGGAAGTGAGGAAGTGTCTTTTCTCATTTCCGCTGTTCATCCAAACACCGGAAAAGAAAAATGGAAAAAGTTCTTTTCCTTCTCTCTTTTCTCCTTTACACAACGTTTCCCTCACTTCCAGAGTGCTACAGTTAATTTTGTGGTCATATAAATCTTATTTGTAATAGGTTGTAGCACAAAACAGTTAATTTTTTGCTCATGTAAATCTCACTTGCATTCTAATTACAGTCTAATTTTTATTTTTCTTAATTAATTTTAATTTAATATTATTTTGCGGTCAACTTTGTAGTCAACTTTTTCACTTTCACTTCCACATTACCATCCAAACACCGAAAAAGACATAACATTTTTCAAACCACACTTCCCAACAACATCCAAACACCAGAAAACTTACTAACCAATTCCCAAGTTTCAAAGGGAACTATTACCACTTCCTCACTTCTTCACTTCCTCACTTCCACCCTTAACCAAACAGGCAATCGATGACAAAGGTTAATGATATTAAAAGTTGAGGGGTGTTATAAATACATTCAGAGAAATTATACGACTTGACAAGTAGCTAGAATAACAATGGAGATATGGAACTAGGCGGTTAAAGTTGAAATCATAAACATAGAAGTTCATCAGGCCAGAAAGTAAAGTTGAGATCATAAACTCAGAAGTTCAACTAATTAGATATCCTAATTATCACTGATCTTAGCAGCTAGATGTCTGATCCATAAAGATTGATTCTAACAATTTATTTTCTTCATAGCTCCATAACACAAATTGAATCAAGAAAAATCAACACAGAGAAAAACATTGTGCTGTTTTTAAGAAGTTCATTTATCCCACTTGGACCAATTTAGCTTATGCCCACAGTTCTCTTTCCTTGCGATCAAGAAAGTACAGATCAAAGGAATCGAGCACAACCCACATATTCTGACTATATCAAATCCTTATTTGCTCTAAAGTTTATTGAAAGGAATGAGATATTATACAAAGATCTGAAATAGAGTTCTTGGATATCGGTTCTAATTTATCAGAATAAGACCTATGATAAGTATCACCCTTCCCAAATAATCCCAAGGAATACACACTTTGCAACCAACAGACCTCCACGTATGTGCATATAATTCTTGATGTAAACAATATGCTTCTAATAGTGCAAAAAGTACTAACAAAATCACCATTGTTTGGACAGAGCGAATAATGAATGATGAATTACTGAGCTATGATGTACATATCGACATGAATGTATATTTCACATTACCATAATACATGAACTTTTCATGTATACATGTCTTTGAAATTGTAGTATTCCATTACATATAGAGGTGCATATCCAATAAGTGCTTACAACAGTAAGAAAAAGAAAAATGAACTGTTAATTATACTACAGAGTAAAGGCAATGTGTTAATCACATAGAGAGTCACTTACAAGCTTGACATGTATATGAAGTCCCCTGCCAATATCTCACCATCTCACCTGAAGAATAAAAGGAAAATCTGAAACCAGCAAAATGTAATGTACATCTAGATCTGAACAAGCCGAGGGAAATAATTCCACGGCTGTCACTCTCTTTACAGAGTCACACCACAGTGGAAGTATAAGCCATGCCTCAACTCATCAACTACTCTTCAGGGACAATGTCGTCTAGCCATTTGACTAATTGCTGCGTCAATGGCCTCAGTTTAGGAGATTCATTGACACAGAGACACGCAATCTCAAGCATCTTCATCATGGGGGCATCACACTCCTTATCATATATTCGTGGGTCAAACACCTCGGCCTCCCTTTTCTCCTTCTTCATCTCATGCACGCACTGTATCAAATTCCTGCGACCTTTTGGCTTGCACATATCCACTGGCCTCCTACCTGTAAGTAGCTCCAAAAGAACAACACCGAAGCTATAGACATCACCCCAGTAAGTAGCTATGGAAGCTTGGCCATACTCAGGAGGGATGTAGCCCAAAGTCCCGACAAGGTCTGTAGTCACATGGGTGTTTTGAGGTAGAATAAGCCTTGCAAGCCCAAAATCAGCCAGGTGGGCTTCAAACTTGTCATCTAGAAGTATATTACTTGACTTGATGTCTCGGTGTAGTATATGAGGCTGACAAGATTGGTGCAAGTAAGCTAACCCCCTCGCTGCTCCTTGAGCTATATGCAGCCTTTTGGCCCAATTCAATATCGATCCCTCTTCAAGCTTCTTATGAAGCCAGTAGTCCAGGCTCCCATTCTCCATGTATCAGTAGATCAATAGCCTATCATTCCCAACCTTGCAATATCCTTGAAGAAGAACAAGGTTACTGTGCTGCACTCTAGAAAGAGCCTCTACCTCAGCCTGGAATTCCCTCTCCATTTGACAGAAATCACCTGAAAGACGTTTGATTGCAACCTTCCTCCCATCAGCCAGAGTCGCTTTATAGACTAGACCGAATCCTCCACAACCAATGATATGTGCTTGATCAAAGTTGTTGGTAGATTTCAGAATATCATTGATGGTTAGCTCGCCATGGTCTTTGTTTTGGAACAGAAGCACCAAACTAGATCCTGAAAATTCTAGTTGTTCTCCAGCATCTGCCACAACCTTTGCAATGTCTTCCTGCCGTCTAAGTCGAATTCTAGACACAACTAAGTAGATGATAGTGAGCAGAAAAACTGTCCCGATTCCAATACCCATCGGCATACCTAAAGTTGCGCCTTTTTTCTTGCTCTGATTGTTTCCAGGTTGAGAAGTAGTTTTGGATGAGGAAGGAGACAGGTGAAAGCCACCTAGCCCTGGATTCCCAACAAAATCAGCCTTTGAGAAGGTTGAGAACTGACCTCCGATAGGAATTTCCCCAACTAAATAATTGTAAGCCACGCCAAAATTTGCTAAAAAGTTCAGTTTGGTCAGAGAAGGTGGTATTATTCCAGTAAGATTGTTGTATGATAAATCCAGGTTTTCTAAGCTTAACATCCTTGATAGTTCCTCAGGTATAATCCCTGAGAGATGATTCATATGGAGATCCAACACAAAGAGCTCCTTGAGGTTCCCAAATTCTGGCAAGATTGGTCCAACGAGCTTGTTATTACTAAGAATCAAAGATGGAGGAAAACTGTTAACACGATTATACTGCAATCCCATCGCGCTTGAATTCCTTTTGGAAAAGAATGGGAACTCCTGGATGGAAGCTTCTTGATGTGATGTGCCAACAGAAACTAGGCTCTTCATATGTGTGAAGCTACTTGGGATTTCTCCCGCGAGCGAGTTGTTTGAAATATCCAAGTAAAAGCGAATTTGTTGGGGGTTATGTGCAAATGTCCCTGAAAAAGTAAGATAAAAATTAAAATGAAGAAAATTGGAAAAGAAATGAATTTAAAGAAAAATAGAGAAAATAGAAGGAGAGAGAAAATATTTAATTAAATATTTATTTAAAAAAATCTCTAGGGTAGAATCTAGTGCCAATGCAGAATCTTGTGCAAAAATTTTGGGTCAAACGGAGGAAAATACGTACATGAAATGACATGTGTACGATCAAAACGTCAAAAACTGTATCAAGATATGTATTCTGGAATCGGGGTGTGACTATAAGAATTTAGTGAAGATATATCCAAGCTGACAACTAGATGTGACAAACGAAATGACTACTCGATGTGTCATATCATGTCTCTGATAAAGTACTTTAATATGCTTTATTAGCTCATGAAATGCACGATTATTGGTAATATACATAGCCGCTTGATTGTCACAATACATCACCATTGACTTGTTGTAGATGACACTTATTTCTTAAAAGAGAGATTGAATTCACATCAATTTCACACACTGTATAAGCCATGACTCTATACTCAGTCTCAACACCGGATCGAGTAACAATATTTATTTTTACACTGTCATGTCACCAAATTACCTCCAATAAAAGTGCAATAATTAGTAATAGAACGACGATCAATAGGATCATTAGCCCAATTAACATCAAAATATCTCACATTATCCAAATAAGAGGAAGGAGAATAATACAACTCTTTACCTGGAGCCCCTCTAAGATACATCAGGATATGACAAGCAACATTCCGATGAAATTAAAACGAACTATGCATATATCCGCTTAACATACCCACACCAAATGTAATATCAGGTCGAGCGACAGTTAAGTAAATTAGTTACCAATCAATCATTGTACTTTCTAGGACCAACAAATGACTCTCTTAAGTTTTTGATCAAAACGAATATTAGGATCTATAGGAATATCAATAGGTTTACATCCTAATATACTAGTTTCTTCCAATAAATCAGTAAGGTATTTTTTTTTTGAGACAGAAAAAGACATTTTAGAGAGCGAGTAACCTCGATGCCTAGAAAATATCTCAAGGGATCAAGGTTTCTATATGAAAATGAGAAATGAAATAAGCATTCAACTGAATAATACCTTAATGATCATCTCTAGTGATAACATTATCATCAACATAAACTGCCAGAGCTCCATCTCAATCCATAGTGTGCAACAACAATACTAAATTTGTCAAATCATGCTAGTGAAGATTGCTTCAAACCATAGATTGCCTTTTAAGTTTGCAGACCTTTTGCATCTCCCCTGAACCTCATAACCAGGGGGTTGAAGCATATACAACTCCTCTTGAAGATACTAATGCAAGAATATATTTTTAATATCTACTGATACAAAGACCAGTGCTTCACCACCGGAATTGATAAAAAATGCGAACAGAATGCAGACGAGCTATTGAAGAAAAAATCTCAAAATAATCAACACCATAAATCTATGTGTAGCCCTTGGCAGCCAAATCTCTTCATCCGTAGTGTTAACAGATATGTGATACATTATATCTAGACATGTATACTTTTTTATATTCTTCTCTCCACTTATATATATTGATGTAATATTTGGTGAAAGAATATACAATAATAAATACATCAATTTTTCTTTCTCTAAATTATCATGGTATCAGAGCCATTCCTCTACTGATCGTCGTTCTACGCTATCAACAAGCCTGCGCTAAGCCGTGCTCACATAGCGTGTGCCTAGCGTCGGGCCACTTTCACCTCGGGTCATCTCTTCATCTTCCGCTATTGTCGACCTGGACGACATCTTACTCCAGCGTTGCCTCTGCTACCTTACTGCAGAATTCATGTAGTTGAGTTCTCGTGAGCCCTTCTACTTTTGTCCTCCTTTTGCACGCGTCATCAGTGATCGCCTCTGCTTTGTGTGACCAATTCTGCCTGCCATTCTCGTTGTCAATGAGAGACGATCAACGAACGATGACTTCACTGTTCCCGCAGCCGATGAGAGCTATTCGACGAGCGATGACTTCACTATTCCCTTCGTCGATGAGAGACGTTCAACAATCGTATTTTCAAACTCTCGGTGTTTGATCCACCGTGAGTTTGAAGGAGGGTGTTAACAGATATGTGATACATGTGATATATTGTATCTAGACATGTATACTTTTTTTATATTCTTCTCTCCACTTCTATATATATTGATGTAATCCTTGGTGAAAGAATATACAATAATAAATACATAAATTTTCCCTTCTCCAAATTATCACATAGCATTTTTTTCATTCAGGATCCAACATAGCATCATGATATAATTTTGGAAGAGACATAGAAGACAATCTGGTTACAAAACTAAAGTATGTAGCAGATAAATGAGAGAAAGATAATACTTAAAAATAACACTTTTTCTATAAGATGCTGAGTGCAAGAACGATTATTTTTTCGAAGAGCTATAGGAAGCTCAGACACTTCAGTAAAACAGTTGATTGATAAGAGGATAAGCTGTAAGGATCAATAGTAATCATCTGGCGTCGTTGATAAATTTGAAGTGGACGTGAGTCTTCTAGTGGTACGGAAAGAGTAACAGGAATGGTCGAAGAATTTGTAGTGAAACTCAAAGAGGCTGGAAAGCAAGGTATTTTCTCAAAGATAATGACATCTGCACAAATCACATACTTCCTACTGACGGGATTCTAACAATAATATCCTTTTCTATCAGAGAATATCCTAAAAAAACACACTGAACTGCTCAAAGATCTAATTTATCATGCTCTTTTTCGAGAATTTGAACAAAACATAAACACCCAAAAATTTTGGAGGTAAATCAAAGTTGTTTTTCAGGATAAAAAACTGAGAAAGGGGTATTGCTATCTAAGATAGAAGAAAACACCTTATTAATTAAGTAACAAGCAGTAAAGACCCCGTCAGACCAAAAATACTTGAGAACATGCATATAAATCATTAGTTTCCGACCAATGTCAAGTAAAATATGAATTTTCTTTCACCCAAGTCATTTTGTTAAGATGTATGATCACATGAGTTTGATGAATTATACTATGAGAAATACGATAATCTTGAAGAGCATTTTTGTACATATTCCAACACATTATCAGATCGTAAAATTTTAAACGAACAATTAAATTGAGTACTAATCTCTTAATGAAATCTTTGAAAAATAGAGAGAATTTCAGAGTGAACTTTCATTATAAGTAACCCAGCTATGCGAGAATAGTCATCAATAAAAATTACAAAATAAAAAAAATCAAACATTCTTTTAACTCGAGTAGGACCCCAAATATTAGTATGAATATGGAGAACTACAATAATTAACTACTCTAAATAGAAAGGAAGTTTTATGATATCTACCAAATGACATGAGTCACACTGTAATTTAGAAATAGTCTTAACAGAAGGAAATAGTGATTAATGATTTTAGAGATGCATGACATAAACGAAAGTGCCACTAGATCGCAGACTCATCACATATCAGAGCAAAAGCCCTCACTTTATGTTGATTAACACATTGAAGATAATATAGAGTATCTTTCTCCTATCCCTCACCAATCACCTTCTTTATCTGAAGGTCCTGAATAATATATAATGAAAGAGAAAAAGTTAGAGAACACTGGATAGTTTTGATCAAATGACTCATAAATATAACATTAAAGGACATGTGGAATATAACTAACATAAGTGAGTGCGAGAGAAAAAGTGAGATTGACAGTGCTAGTACTACATTTTAAATTATCATCAGCAAAAACTATATAGGAGTGGAAGATGTTGTGTGAAAAGTGAAAAAAAAAATGTAGATTTAACAGTCGTGTGAGTGACGCACAAGACTAATGATCCAAGATGAAGATGATGAACTTGCTAAATAAGAAACACCTGGATGTACCAAGATGGCAAAGTCTGCTGTAAAGACTAAATGCATTTTTTTGAATCAAAGAATTATACTTAGATTTTGATAAAGTCACATATTCTTCCGCAGAAGTACCAAGAGTAGTATTATCTCGACCATCCTTATCTCAGCCCATAAGAAGAAACAGAAAGAACCCCACAAGCAGATAGATCAGTAGCAGAGAAGTCTATATATCAATAGATATAATCACCAGATGCAATGAACATCATCAATTGAAGTGGACAGAGCAGTGGAAGAGTCTCCTTCGAATTCGACGCTTCGAAAACGACTCGAATCAGACTCTGAATGACTGAGAAACGACCAAATACCTGAACTGCAATTAGGTCTGTTTGCTGCAAACGGGTTGGGTTGACTGGCAGCTGAAGCAGGTTGGATTCTGTTGCTGTGATTGCTTAGCGGATCTGGCTTCGAGGGTCGGGTTTTTGCAGACTGAGTCGCATCAGCTTGTGGGTTGATTCTGAATCAGAATTGGATTCGAGTTCATCTGCAGTTGTGTGTTCGAACCTGATTCACCTGAACTCCCTCTCAAACACCAACAAAAACTACTGCAACACAATTTGAAAACAAAGCATTCAAACCTTACGAAAGCTCAGCAGGCAAAATCGAGAGATCGTGGAGGTCAAAAGTTGAGCGCAGCGAGAGGTTGGGAGAGTGATTCGACGATGGAATCTCGGGATCTCGATGCGGCGAACGCGACGAGGGAGATGGAGGTCGGCGTCGACGAGGCGGTAGGAGAGTTGTGTTGTTTTTGAAGAAGAAAATGAAGGGCAAGTGGATTTTGAGCAATTTTCTTTTTTGAATAGAAAGGACAAGGAAAAGCTAATTTTAAGAGTTTTGCTCAAATACCATATTGTGGTGAAGAAGATGAAGAGAAGACTGCAACTTCTCAATTAAGAAACGATCTTTTATTATAAAAAAAAATACATGTCTAAATAAATTTAAAATAATATATAATATTCAACTTGAAATAGAAAATCAAAATCAAAAATCAAAATAAATAAAAATCCTATTTTTACTCAAATACAAACAGTATAAGCAATCAAATCACTGATCCCCTGTAGGAAACAGTACAATATAACCAATATTTCTCCGGAAGCAAACAATGGAAAAACAAACACCTGACTCTTCATTTGACGTCCAGAAATATGCATAATTATAACAACTTGCAATCTAGAGAATCATTTTTGGACCGAAAGTTTTATACAATCAATAGTTAATGAGGTATCATTCAGATGAAACAGCATTACTAGCTAGAGCAACACACAAACCTTATTGTGTGTTTGCTAGAAATAAGCAGGTATTTGTTCATATAAACGTGGAAAAGTTTCCCTTCGATAATAATACAACATAGTGAGTTCACACTTGCAGGCAGTCATGGAAGATGGTACAATGGATACAAGACAGGTACAATTGCGATATAGAAGGTTCAAACACTTAACTCTGACCTCGAAACTAGAATACCATCAGTGTCAGCATAAAGCCACTCGCCATCATAGATTCTTGTTCCAGCAATGTTCACAGGCACATGCTTTTCCCCAGCCCCCTTCTTATTAGCTTTCATTGGATGTGATGCTAGAGCTCTCACTCCAATATCACACCCATTGATTTCATCGACATCCCTTATGCAGCCATTGATTATTATGCCAGCCCATCCGTTGTTCTGAGCTTGTTGAACTGGGTTGCCCCCTAGTATTGCACATCGCATGCTGCCACCCCCATCGACAACCAAAACCCTACCATTACCTTTCTCCTCGAGGAATTCACGAACTAGAACATTATCCTCGAAGACCTTGAGAGTAACAATTGGGCCAGAGAAGACTTGCCTCCGCCCATAGATTTTGAAGATTGGATGGAGGGCGCGGAGTTCACCATTTGTAATCAGGTGAGAATTTGCATCGCACACTTCAGCAGTCGCTAATGGCAGAGCAGCCATGGATTTTGATTACTGCAAGATTGGGAGGAAAAGTTATTACTCTATTGAGATCTAAGAGTTCTAAATACAATCAATGGCTTCAACCAAATGCTTCAGTAGTCCAAAGTAAATTAGAATCAACATTGAACTAGGTTGTAACATGTGGGAAGTAATTTAGAATTAGCATCTCTGTTTGCTTATTAATGGATTAGAGTTAGCTAAATCATTTTACTTAAAAGACCTAACATAACTCTACAGTGAAGCTGTTGGTATCTAAACATGCATCAAATCTGGAAGGTTCCATTCATTAGATAGCTTATCTCATTAGTTTATCTGAAGTATTTAAAGACTGAGCATATTAAAGGATCGTGGTGCAACTTTACAAGCATCTAACCTAAAATTTACGGAATATTCAAAGAATCATGTGCATGCAAACAAACATCAGCAAAACCATATCTCTACAGCCGATTTCATCTTAACCTGAGAAGCATTGGCAATAGCAAATTATGACTTCCAGTAGTCAAATTACAGATCTGGATGCTAATTCAATGTGACACGCTGGTTACAGTTGTATTGGGCTTTTGATTTGTCTAATAAAGTGCAGCACCCTTGGGTCCTCAAAAAATAAGAACGGAGAAAGTAGGAATCAAATCAAGGACATCAAATATTCAAAAGCCCTCCTAAGAAGCCATAAGCAATTTACTTACACGTGAATTTGTTCTTCCAGCCAGTCAGAGAAAGTAGGCCCCAAAATTTAAATTCAATGGAGTATAAGAATAACGCAATTTGAGCATAGCAGAAATAACATGCTCAAGTGTTAAAATGATGGGCTAAAAGAACTTGAATGATTAAATGTTCATATCAATATGCGGCATGGAGAATCAACCGGGTTACGGACAAAGCAGACATAGAGCCCACTTTCGGAAATTCCATTTGCACAATTCACAAGATATTTCTTCATGGATTCATCTAGCTCACTTTAAACTTGACTAACTTTATCCATCCTTTTTAAATTAGCCTACTCATATCTTAACTAATCACAAATACTCTAATTCATTAATAAATTACAATAGCATTTCATGTTAAAACTTTTTTCAGGAATGTAATCTCCCTATCAATTCCTTGAGAGCAAAACTCTCATCATGCATCTAAAGATGATCCAAATTTCACTTCCACCTCGGCATTTGACACGAAAAGTTACATATTACTAGTGTACCTGGCCTATTATTCCGGTTAAAAGGTAGGCTAGAAATGCTTTGCAACTGGTTCGTGGCTTAGGTCTGCATTTTTTTTCACAGAATTTAGTTATGGCATCTCTTAACACAAGAAGGACCTACCTCAAAATGTTTAAAAAACAGTTCCCAAGTAATAAAATTATCTTGTAATGCAGTATAATCTTTATTACAGAACTGATTTAAATAAGTTTAAACTGACAATTCAAAATGTGGTGGTTAATTCTAGAAACTGGTTGACTGTTATGACCTACAGATATAGCAAAAAAAATCTGAAACAGTTTTGAATAACTTTTAAGTCTTTGCTTAATTCACTATTGAGGAAATATTTGGGCAAGGACATTCAACGAGAGTAGTACCCATTTAACCTTAACATCAGCAACATGCTAGACCTTGAATATGACTAACACCACCATGATTATAATCCAAATCTCAAATCAAGTTGCTTCAGACTCAAACTGACACTGAGACTATAGTCACATCCAATAGCCAGAATTATGGCAGAAATGATGGGAGCAAACTATTTTCAAAACATCAAATCCAAAGGAACTACTGAGACAAAGTTGTTTCTACATATATTACTCATGCTGACACCACATGTACAGTACCATCAATGCCTACGATATCGGTGGTGATGGGGATTATTACTTCCTTTCGCTTAGCGTCCCACTAAGCCATCTCAAATTTTCATTGCTACACTTATTTTTTGGATGTATTTTCTTAATAGCGAAATATTCTAGCCTATAAAGCATTGCCGTCCTTGTAGTACAAATTTCCCTTCCACTTCATAGGTATTCGACGATCACATAATACTAAGCAATTCTCCATTAAACCATTCCTAAGAATCACAACCTTCTCAATCTCACCATCAAGATGAATGATAGGTCTCAGATAGCAAAAATAGTCATCCCTTCTCTTTTGCTACAATTACACCTCCATATGTTTCAGTTTTTGTACCACTACTCTTAAATTTTTTAGATTATAAAGTTTCTCTCCCCTACTGGTTTTACAAATTAACTAATATAATATCATCAACGACTGACATGTACGATGGGATTTCATCCTCAATATTCCTGGTAACTCCATCCACAATGAATGCAAAGAGATAAAACTTGATATTGAATGCAAAGAGATAAAACTTGATATTGATTGTTGGTCATATCCTATGGTGATATGAGTGTCTCCCCTCAACTTATTCTACTCTAAATATTACTCTGTCGTGCATTTCTTTAGTTTATCAGGAGAATATCCCTACTAAATACTTGTTTCTTTTCTAAAATCTATCAGATTATCTCCATGGTGGTCTCATAAAGTTTTCTAAATCAATGAAAATCATTTGTAGATCTCTTTTCTTCTCTCTGGCATAAAAATTAACAGCAATTTACTAATTTTATTAGACACAGACTTTATCTTTTGTTTGTTATCTGTGTTGGAGTTGTGTCAGGACATTAGTTGATTTTCTACAGATAGGTAATGGGCAACAGGAAAAAACAGATTTTCTCATAAGCAAAAATGCCTACCATATATTGATTTGAATGCTATTCTCTATGAATTTCTGATCTCTCTCTTCTCAGATCCTCTTCCCTATATATTCTCTCCCCTTCTCTATTTGATCCTGATATTGCAGGCAACGTCCAAGATTTACAGCGCCAATCAGATTAGAGAAATTTGTTGACTTCCAAATGATAAAGATAATCTTGAACCAGATGATTATATCCAAACTTCACTACCCATTTTCATAGAAATCCACAATAGGTGCTCTGCCATCAGAGAGGACATATGCCAACAATCAACAAATAACTCCTACAATTGTGAGAGAAAATAATTTCCAATTTAACATCCATAGAACAAAATTTTGGTAAAACGTCTAAAAGATCCAGGGAATGGAATCATCAATCTTGGAGTATATAATATTTATATTCCTTCAAATATTTAGTATTATGATGTTATAATATTCCATTCTATCTAATGCTTCATTAGTAAAATGATATATTGAATAAAATAACTTTATACCTTAAAAAAGTGGCTAAGTTCTCAAAATATAAAGAGACACAACTCAATATCGGTACCAGAATTTTAGATGTATGCCTCTCTTCTAAGTTTATTTTGACCTCTCTGCTCCATCTCCTGATTGTTCTTCTTTCTTCTTCCTCCTCTTACTTTCCTATGTTTATATCATCTTTTCCAACAGGTTACAATTGATCAACATATGAAAGCAGCAGAAAGTCCCCTCCATGCCCTTATACAACCATCTACTCAACCCCTTTCTATGCTGTAAGCCTAAATTTACGAAATTTATTTTCCCCCAAATCCTGCAATAATGAGCATTTACCCCGCCAACCCCACCCCATCGGGCCTCTCCCCCCTTAAAAGAAAACTTCAGCCCATGCATGTAGATCCTAGTAGCACAAGAATAAGAATATTGACCCCAATTCTTCTTTAGTGGGAATTTTTTTTCAGTGATTCTTTATCCTCTTTATCTCTACAACATCAACTGCTCAGGGAAAAGTAACGTTTGGATGAGTCATGTCACGTTTTTGTAATTATATTTCCTATTTTCTTCTAATTGCATTGTTAAATGCTCTAACTTAAATACAAAAGCATGACACAAAAAAAAGACAAAATTGTTCATTGCTTATGAGAATTTGTGGAGAAATTAATGTTAACAAAAAAGTAAAAGATGTCAAATAACTCACATTTCTTGAAAATCTTGAAAAAATAATACACTTGTATGTTTGTTCATCCTTCTCATAACAGCATGTCCATCGCATGTATGTGTATATAATAAGGTTTTCAACCGTAGGATATAAGGGGCTATGTCTTTATCTAGAAACGTAAAGTAAAAGAATCTGCAGGATATGAGATTGCTTCATTATCAGTCAATATAAATTATTCAGGTAAACAAAAGATGTGCACAACTAATGCAAATGGTATGACAATGCAATGTCCAAGTATTACAGACTAAAATTATTCAGCATTTAGAATGCTTGGCTCCTAAGTACTATTGAAGACTTATGTAAATGAAGCTGCATGAGAATTGTTGCCAAAAATCAACAGATGACATTAAACAGAACTATCCATTGACATGTCAGGATCCGCGAGAGTGTGTTATTATTTAACAGCCAAAAGATGACATGCATCTTCGCTGGGGAAAACATTTTATAAGTATATTAGCATTTAGTAGCTAAAAGATAACATACACAACATGCAGGAATATTCTCTTTTCATTCTAAAAGGTAACAGAGGGGAAAACTTTTAACATCGGGAGTCAATTGGCAACATGGTTTAAGGGTCAATTGGCAAGGGAGGCGTTTCCTAAATAGAAATGGTTTGCAGGCATATCTAAAGAACCCAAAAATTAAACCATGTACACCTCTCCTTAATAATTAACTTTTTGTTTACCCTTTCTTTTTCTTCCAAAGAAATTGGAAACATTTTTCTATGTATTTGAATTTTGATTATGCTATTTATAGATAAACGTTCTCTCTCCGTCTCTTTCACTTCTTCTCCGCTGAAAAGAATATTGTTTGTGCCTTCTCTGTACTTTTTTCCTCTAGTTTCATTCTTCAGACAGAATTAACAAGACACAAAACTTATGTTGTCAAAGGGCTGTAAATGACTTACATCTAAAAAGTTGTTGAAGATCCAGAATGTTCATATCAATGTTCCGAATCACTAATGTTCAACAGTTGGGATCATGCATTACAGAATGTTCACTAGGGCCGTGATTTACTGGTAATATAGGTTTGAACATAGATGGAGACTAGCAAGATAATATAGTAGATTTCAAATAATTCATACTCATTATGTATGTTTCTTTCTCCCTCAATGGGAAGGTCTTTTACTCTATTATGGAGGCTTTCTTTGGTTAAATTTCTCCTCCATGGTAGCTCCAAACAGCCCCTCGCCACAACCACTCAACCCCAAAATATGCACGTGTGTGAGCGTATATGCACGTTTGTGCACACACTCACAGACACAAACCTTAAACATAACCCTAAGGGTCATACAATTTCAAAATAAATAAATGATTCACATCTATCGAGTACAGAAGATCTATGGATTTGAGCTGAATATGGATTGTTTCATTAAGAAAGAGGAAATTGTATAAATTGCTCAAGGTTGAAGTTTAATTTATTATTAGGATATTCCCTATGATGCATATTCAAATACTTTGGAGTTTTGGTATTGAAAGAACCATCCCTTCTAAAGAGATTAAAAATATCTGAATTTGTCAGGAAAAAAAACTAATCATATATGTATTTGAACAAATTCACGGAAAACAAACAAAACGAGGAGGAAAAAGAAAAGAAAAGAGAAATAATCATCAATTTCTATCCTTTCTCAGTTGATCATCAAGAAGTAATTCAATCTGGAAAGAATCCTACCAAATTCACATATTCACACATCTTTTCTCAAATCCCAGAGCAGGCAAAATTTTTCTTACGTGGTTTCTAGCAAGCGGCAGCTACTTTCATCAATATAATTATTCCAAGCCACTAGTTATTCGCGCTCTCTGACTGTAATAGAAAGGAGCCATTTATCTCATCTCTCCACACAATTAGAGGTTATTCAAAATGCTGAGGACACTATGTGGGCATAGAGAACCAGAGTAAAATGACTTAAAGAAGGAGATAATAACACCAAATTCTTCTATTACATAGCAAATAGATGAAGTAAAAAATCATCTCTCTTTGTTGGAGATAGACGGACATGAAATCTCTATCAGAATGTCATATCTGATGTGTTTTCCCAATTCTTTCAAGACTTCTTGCTTCGTACAACAGTCCCCTCCAATAACATAGATATTAGTTGGGAGCACTATTATCCTGTTGATTCTCACCCACCTCACCTCTTCACGTCTTGAAGAGCCTTTTACGGAAGAAGAAATTCGTGAAGCGATTTTCTCTCTGGAAGCGGACAAAGCTCCTGACCCTGATGGTTTCAGTATGAGATTCTACAAACACTTTTGGCCGATGCTTTGACTAGACTTCATTGATATATTTCAGAATTTCTATAATGAAAATATTAACCTCAGTCAGTGAAACAGAGCATATATTGCTCTAGTGCCTAAACTAGTGGGTGCTAGACGAGTCGGGGAATCTCGTCCAATCCAGTCTGATTAATGGCATATTCAAAATCATATCAAAGGTTCTCTCCTGTAGACTCAAGACAAAAATCAATGCCCTAATTCATCCTTCCAATCTGCTTTCATTCATAGACGCTCCATCCTGGATAATGTGATTACAACCCAAGAGATCATGAAAACTTGTGTTAAGCATAAATGGTCAGCTTTTTTTCCCCCCTCAAATTGGATTTTGCAAAAGCTTTCGATATACTTGATTGGTCATTCCCCACTCAGGTACTCCAAGCTCGAGGGTTTGGTCAAGATGGTGTGGTTGGATATCATCATTGACCAACTCTAGTTTCTCCTTTGTCTTATTAATGGCCAACCTGAAACCCCCCTCAAATGCAAACGTGGGTTGAGACAGAGTGACCCCCTTTTACTGTATCTTTTTATCCTAGGGGTCTATGTTTTATCACGTATGCTATCACTTGCTTTTGAAGGAGGTCTAGTTCAGCAAGTCGGGCCTTGAAACTCAGGGATCTCATGTCTGCAATATGCAGACGATACTATCATGCTTCTGCCTCCGGATCTTGTTTCCATTCAAAGGGTCAAGATACTTATATATATCTTCGAACTTTTCTCTGGTTTCTCTATTAACTTCAACAAATCATCATTATATCAACTTGGGCCTCCATCCTTGGCCTTGGCCCAGTCTCCAACATGCTTCATTGCAAAACGAGCAGCTTTCCCTTCACATACCTTGGCCTCCCACTAAAGCCGACCATTCTTTCTAAGGATGACTGGCAACCCCTACTGGACAGAATAGATAAGAGACTAGCCGCATAGAAGGGACATTCTTTATCTCGTAGAGGTAGACTAACTATAGTTAATTCGATTCTCACTAGTCTTCCTCTCTATTACATGTCATTTTTCGTCCTACCACAATGGGGTGATAGATCATATTGACTATTTAAGGCGTGCCTTCTTTTGGAAGGGGGAGAGAACTATCACTCGAGGGCAATGTTTGGTGAGTTGGGAAGTGCTCTACTCTCCTAGAGATAAGGGAGGACTTGGAATTCTTAGATTAAGGGACTTCTAACATTTCTCTTCTTTCTAAATGGTGGTGGAAACTCCTTTCCAATCATAAATCTTCTTGGGTGCCTGTAGTTCATTATAATTATTATCGTCAGCATAGGCTATTGGATCTACAAGATATACTGCCAGGACAAGTATCCACATTCTGGCATGGGGTTCTTCGCACAGCAAATGCTTTTAAACTTGGTCCCAGGCTTCGCTATGGACAAGGGATATCAGTAAAATTTTGGAAGGATTGTTGGATATGTGAGACTTCCCTTAGCATTCTCCTTTCCCAGCCTTTTTGAGATGGTGTCTGACAAAGATGCATGGATCAGTTCACAAATCCAAGATAATAGGCCCTCACCTTTAGTCATCCCCTCTCCCCGACAAGACTCCGAATGTTGGCAATCCTTATATGTACCCTTCGAGGCCACTCGTTTCAAGATGTTCCAAACCAAGTATTTTGGAAAGCAAGTCAATCAGCCACTTTCACAGTCTGCTCGCAATATCAGTTATTACAGCCTCCACTGCCACGGGACAAAGCAACCAAGAACCTTTGGAAGGCGGCTTCGCCACTCAAAATAAAAATTACCACAAAGTTGGCAGTATTTGATAGACTAACCACTGGCTACTATTTGCATAGATGCCATATCATGCCACTATCGATGTATATGTTCTGTGGGTCTCATCCTGAATCTTCCACTCATATCTTCTTAACTTGTGATTTCACACTGAGAGTTTGAGCCCCTATTGTTTCTTCTCTGGCCCTTCCATCATGGCCTTCATACCTTAGGTGCATGTGGGAGGATTGGCGGACTTCATACATCCCTGGAGCATATCGGAAAATTTGG